>NW_017564582.1:649157-761207 GCF_001854935.1 Bemisia tabaci | reverse complement strand
TAAACTTTTTACACGCTTTGGAAAATCTCAGAAGTTCGCGGTAGTCACTTTTCGGTAAGGAACTAGGGGACTCGGTTATTGTATCGAGGGGGGGGTCGAAACGATCGCAAAGGCGGTATACTACGTATACGCGCCAAAACAGTTATTTTTAATTTCATGAGTTTGTACACAGTTCCTTACAGCATAAATACGCTATATTTATCCCATTTACGTGTTCTAGAGGTATCCACTCTTAACCCCACTTTATGGCAATTTTTGCCTGAATCCATCATCTTGAGACTGCGTTAAGCAGAGAGGAACCAAGCCTTATCAGCTATTGCCAAATTTAATTCGGCAATTTAATTTTTTAGACAAAAACGGTTGCGCGCATTTTTTTGCAAAGTTCAGTGAATTTCTGCATAGTGTGTGAAGCAAACTTTATAAAATTTTCATAGGAATCCGCACAAACGTTCTCTTGTAAAAAATTGAATCGCCCAGTTACTTCTGGCAACAGCTGATGTGGCTCGGTTCCTTTCTGCCGAACACTGTCTATTTGCGCATGGTTCCTGTTAACTTAAATACATACAATGGACCACTAGACAAGGTACGAATATCAGCATTCTGATACATGCTTCTTTACCAAAATTTCACGTAGAACACGATTCACACAACGAAAACTACTGAACCCAACTCCCAACGAAGATATTAACGTTTTTTTTTCACATTGGTTACGAGGAAGATGAAGTGCCCACTCACAAGAAACTCAAAGCTCTACGTGAGTCAAATCGCGCACTACAACGGTTTCAGCAAGCTTCTCAATCGAGCAATGTTCATTTCCCACCATGCGTTGTTCAAACTATAAGCGATTTTCTAAAACTGAGCCGAAGCGTCAAGATTGAGGTTGCCAGATTTTTATATCGCAGAGACTGTCATGATAACGTTTAGCGCTCAATGTGAATCACGTAGAGCATTGAGTTTTCATGAGCGGATGGTTTGAATTCACGCATCAAGAGTCATTAAATATCTTCGTAAGAAGTTAATTTCGGTAATTTTCGTCGTGTACATCGTGTTTTACGTGAAATTTTGGATAAGAAACTTGTATCAAAATGCTGAAATTTGCACCTTGTCTAGTGGTCCATCATTGTGTAGAGTCCCTTTATACTGAGAGTTAAGACAACACCCCTCATGGAGTCACAAACGGGAATGAAGATTACAGAATTTGAACGTTTTTTGTAATCTTTGATCGGCCCATTCTCAAATTCTTTTCTCCGTTCCCTCTCTCATTCCGTTTGTTCCTTGCCGAACCCGTAATTCCCATTTCAGATTATAATCTTTGCAATCGGTGAAAATGTAATCTTTATTCCCGTTTGTGACACTGTGAAGGTCTAAAATACGGGAACCAATCAGAAATGGATTCACATTGTCTTGACTCTCAGTATAAAGGGACTCTATTATAATTGTGGACCTATTTTGAACGCGGCGAGAGCCGCGAGAAATATCAGCTCCAAGTTTCGCAACAGCGGAAGGAACTGCACACTTAGTCGTTACACGGATAAGAAAGAAGAAACTGTGTATACATTACACCAATACAACAGTATTAGCCTAATGATAAGTGAGGGGGGCCGGGCGGGGGAACACCAGTGATTGCAATTACAAGGATTAAGTATTGATGTCGCTTCAAATAAGGAGCATAATCAAAGGCAGGCTGCGACCACACACGTCGCGATCCGCCGCCCCGGCCCGAGTACATTACCGCCGTCGAGACAATAAACTACTCCGCGACTCCGACTGCGCCTGCGCCGCGCCACATAGAGGACAGCACTGCGCATGCGCGTAGCCATCCCCCGGGATTTATGCATTCATCATGCGTTCCCGGGATCCTGGAGCCGGCCTAAGTGCTCTATCCTGGAAATGTCTTCCACTTCCGGGCGATACTAGCAAATCTATATGGGAGCCTGTATATTTTGGGGATGAGAGGCGATGTAGTTAAGAGACCTTGCACTAAGAATCGAAGCAATGTAATCGAGTAGGGCAAAAGTGTAATTCGGGGGTCTGCGCTATTTTCGCCCAATGATGGTTTTTGAGCACCTTATTGAGCGAGAAATCAATGGAACCAATGATGCCTGATGAATGTCGGGGTGCGCATTTTGATGGGTAAGTTCTATAAGAGTATTTTCACGTCAGATCGAGTAGAATGTGTGAATCCGATATAGTGAATCCGTATTTTCTCGTGAACCCGATTTTTGTTTTCGGGTCTCACTAAACAGATGTTTGGTGCTTACCGGGGTCATCGTTGGGATCCAACCAATACTCAGTGAAGGAGTTGGGAGAATCTGGCGGGAAGCTCTGTGATAAGTCCAAACTAGTGGATGGGTCTGTCTCTTACTGGTAGCACCGATGTCAAAAAGTTCATTGGATTGATGAGAAAATTGGATGGCTTCTTGAGAATTAGGATAGGAACGCTAACCTAATTCAACTATTTGGTCATCGATCAGCATGAGGGTAATCTAAGCGTTGGATTCCAAAGTAACTTATTTTACACTGTAGGGAGGGTAGCAGCTTAGGATCTCTAAAATATATTGTCTTCTTTGTCCATCTTTTTGTCTATCAATTTCAAAAATCAGCCTGCAGAACCCGTAAATCCGCTCGCTCACGCACAGGCATAGCATTTCATGCATAATTTTTGCGTACCATACTTGAAGTACCCAAAGGACTAAATGTATCTTTTGATGATTTTTTTTTTTTTTTTTTTTTTTTTTTTTTTTTTTTTNTTTTTTTTTTTTTTTTTTTTTTTTTTTTTTTTTTTTTTTTTTTTTTCCCTAGCGCGGCTGTCTTTTTTTTCATGGTGACGATGGTTGGCGAACCAGCGGCGACGATCCTAAGGCTAAGCCCTCGGACGCGGGGGAGGCGGTGGCGAGGGTGGGAGTTTTTCAAGGATCGTTAGGCATTGTTCTTGGTTGTCCTGTTGCTCGTATCTTCGCGTTTATCCCCTCGCTCCGTTTTTTCGCCGTGTTTCGGTCGGCTCTCCTACGCAGGCTACCCATGTTCGTCGCCCGTCGCCGGACAAGATCCAGTCGGGAGGCTCGGGCCCGGGTCGCCTGCCTTTTTCCCTCGCGCCTCTAATCCCTGACGAGGATCAGTTGGAAATGGATTAGTGTTCCCGTGATGAGTTGCGCAAGGATCCGTGAGACGGCCATGTTTTGCGCCTATTTTGTGTTCGACACCGCTTTGTTGCCATTTCGACCCCCCCCCCCNCCCCCCCCCCCTCCCTACACCCTTCTCCTCTGCACTGGTAAAAAAAAAAAGTAGCTTGGATCTAGAGTCCAGACTCTTAAAAACATTGACAAGAAAAAAATACTCTTGATTCAATCGGGTTTTTCCTTGAGTCGAAGAGTCAAGCCTCTTGATTTAAACGGATTTCTATTTGAATCAAGAGTTTTTTTACTTGTCAATGTTTTTAAGAGTCTGGACTCTAGATCCAAGTTACTAATTTACCAGTAAGCCTGGAATCCGCCCTTGGGTATCCAAGGTAACAATTGAGGATATCGGTGGAACATTAGTTGCTCATCGACGCCTCAAGTCGAAAAATCTACCTATCCTCATTGGAATGTTTCAAAATCACTGCATTATAATTTTTTTTTTTCCTAGAAAAAAACTCATCTGAGGGCCGCGCATGAATTACGTACCGCTAAATTTGGGATTTTTTATCCCCTCCTCGACAAAGGTCCGTATCCTCCATCAAGAGATAGAAACGATAGTTATTGACATCGTTGGATATGATGATAAAAAAAATAAACCAACTCACCGGTTAAGTAAGAGGAAATAGGATGAAATTAAGGCAAATTCTGGCTGGCGGATCGTTCATGAACAGCAAAGAGAGGCGTTAATAACATGTTGGGTTAGTTCGGTAAGGCAACTAAACTAACTTCCCGGGAATGCGTATTGTATCGTCCCGCATGGAAGGGGCACTCTCGTATGTGAACACTGAAGCGAATCGCACAACAAGGCGAATCGTCTCACTGAGGCTACATTTGAGTGAAAAATGAAGATATCTTGTATCCAAACATTCTTTTTTTTATTTTCAAACCCAAAATGTTTAAGAGAAAGTAGGTAATTAAATGTGTAAATCTTTTAAGGGACTTTCAATAAAATATTGGATGGAAGTACGGAAACACGGGGAAAAATTCACGGGATGGCACTGAAATAAAAATTGATCATTCCATATACTTTCCAAGAGTGGTATTTTCTAAGCGTTTTTTTTTTTCAAAGAGCCGGCAAGGTTTAATGCCCCCAAAAATGCAGTAAAAAGACACACTGGGAAAAAAACACATTTGATCTAGACTCTAGACTCTTAAAAACATCGATATGAAAAAATACTCTTGATTCAATCAGATTTAAGCTGAAATCAAGTACCAAGCCTCTTAATTTGAGCGGATTTCCTTTTGATTTAAGCTTAAATCTGATTGAATCAAGAGTATTTTTTCTTGTCAATGTTTTCAAGAGTCTGGACTCTAGATCCAATGTGTTTTTTTTCCAGTGCAGTGTATATTACTCATTTTAATTCTTGGAAATCGTTAACCACGCTCTCTATGTGCCTTTCCTATCATCAAAATACCTTAAAGGTTAAAATGCAACCCTGGGAGCGTTTACTCAACGGCCGTGCAACCCGTGATGGATCTGGGACGAAAGAGCGAACGATGTTGTACGGTTTACATTCGCGCGTGCGTTGTCTCCTCGCGGAGCCCCGATTTTGAGTGGACGTAAGCGAGTCGCCATGCCAAATGACGGAGAAATCCGCAAATTTTCCGCTGCAAATTCCAAACCCCATCGGAATTTCTCGTTAACCAGGCAAATCGCATACACGCGTATCGCTGCGACGAATCACGGTGACTTGTCGCCTCTCGCGTTGTTTTGCGCAATCGTGTTAACTCGGGTGACTAGTCACTGATGTAGGCGCAGTTGCTAGTTTACCGGTGTAAGCGGGTATGTTTAAGCCATTATAAAGGAATGTAGATTTTGAGAATTGTGTGGCAAACTTGTGTATGTCTGGCAGCCTTGGCCCCGCAAGCGCCACTAAACCGAGAGTATACTCTTCATACCGTCTAGATGTCTAACTTGGTTCTCTACGCACAAAGATGAACATATTTGTAGAAGTTTTTTATGAAACCGCTCTTTTTCCTTTATGTCTTTTTGTATTTTTTAAACCGAGGTCGAAAAAAAATGACAGTAGCGAAAGAAAATTGACTACTAAACCGAGAGTATACTCTTCATACCGTTTAGATGTCTACATGTACATGATGTGGACATGTTATGTTCACATTTTTTTCTTCTCATTTAAATGACAGGAACCACCTCAAAAGTAAATGCATACTACTACTACCTTCATTCTTAAAAACATTTCATTCCTGAATAAAGTCATTAAAGAGTTACTTAGTTAGTTAGTATAATTTTAAGACATTCAGCGTCTCAGGCTATTAACGTCTTTACAGATAATTTTGAAAATGGGAGTATAAACGAAAATTTAGATTTTTAAATTAAGAGAGGTGAAGAGTTAAGAGAACAGACTCTAAGAGCAGATAAAAACATATGTTCATGTGTACACTGTACGGATATGATAAGATGAAAACCAAACCGGTAGCTTAGGAAACGCTCCAATGCCAAATTAAACATTTTTCAGTAACAGATGCAGTCAAAATTGAAAGTCCTCTTTAACTAGTTATTTCATGCGCCTTCAATCTTGTAGGATACTGTGCAACGCCTCTGACGCGAAATAGTTGCTTAAAGCATTGCGGCGCGGGAGGCAACCAGCCTGACACGCGCATAGGCGCCTACAAACCTAACGGGATACTTCACGCGTTGCGCAATGCGTGAAGTATCCCGTTAGGTTTGTAGGCGCCAGTGCGCGTTCTGCGCTGCTAACACGCCGCTCCGCTTTGTGTTAGGCGCTAATATTTGAACTCGCGGTGCCATTGCTTGGAAAAGGTTTTACAAATATTTACCACGTTTTAAAAATGTAAATGTTTTTAAAATGAAGTAATCAGTTTTATTTTTTTAAAAAAAAGAATGTACATTTAAGGCATATTTTATATAGGAAGGATAGAAATGAAACCAAGTATTTACCAAATACAATTTGAAAAGATGAATCAAAAGAAGAAATTAACATTTCATTTAAAATATGAGTTACGATAACAACACCTCATTCTCTCTTAATTTTCTCATTTCGATATTGTCAATATAATTTTACACGCGGACTAAAATATGAAGCTCGAATTTGATTTTAGTGGACTTTAAATTTGTGGACTTAACTTAGTGGACGTTTAAGTAATGGATTTAACAATAGTGTGGGCTTTAGAACTGTGGACGTAAAAATTGTGGACGAAAAGTCTGTGGACGTAAAAAAGTGGACATAAAGTCCGTGTACCAGCGCAACTGATCAATTCCCATCCTTTGAATTTCTTAGTCGAGTCGGATTGGATAACGATGGCCTAAGAGATCCCCTTTCATCATGGCCACAACTATGAGAGGTTTTTTGTAGCCCAGGAGCTCGTTTCAAAGAAAGCCAGTGACCCCACCAACAGTCTTTCTCAAACTTTCACATAGGTAAATGCACTCAAATCGCAAACTGTGGCATGCAAGATCTGTATTCAGCAAGCTACGAAACTGGAGGCTGAACTGCTGAAGGCGCGCTCGACAAATTCCACGAATGAGAGTGAGCCGTGGCAGGAGATGGGTCCAATACAATGCGTGCGGCTACTTGAGTTGCCGAACGGGATCAGGACGCCACGTGGCGCGCATGCGCAATGAAGAGCGTGTCCCCGAGGATCCTTGGGTCCCCCACGCGCCCCCCTTGCGTACCCCTCGCGGGGAGAAATGCCCGAGTTTGTATTCAGGCGAGCTCGGGGGAGTTGTCACGCGCCGCCTTTCTCACGATGTCGCTTCGAGCCCCGATCACCAGACTGCGCGTTATGCACCGCAGAATGAAGAAGGGTAGGGGGGGGGGAGGATAAGTGCGGAAATTTTATCGCCAGAAGTAATATTTGAGCCATTGAGTAACCGTAGGTCATGCGAACCTTGGAAATTGAATATTTGGTGGCGTGTAATATGCACACATTCGAGGTATGGCGTTTCTCATGCAAGGAAATGTAATTATATTGAACTTTGAAAAAATGCCACTCCCTACTTATACATATATTTACAAAAGAACTTATGTGGATTCGTAATGGAAGATTTTACTGATTTTCTTCCGATGACAAGCAAAATCATACATAGAAAAGGTATCTTTTTTTCTTGAAAAAATTAGATCGTTTAATTATGCGTTAATTTTGCAACCTCGGGCTGAATGTAAAAAACAATAACATGAATAATTGCTTGTAAATTCAAATATTTGATGAGGGTTTCCCTGTATTCCATCAATGAAGCCTTCGGGGATCAAGAGACCAATGGGACCATCAAATTTAGGTTTCACGGGACCGATTATTCAGGAAAATTTTTTTCCAAGCCTCTGTGTCAACTCCAGCAAACTGGTATTTTTCGGAGGAAAGCTCTTTAATTCACCTTTAGTCGTCATCGTACTGAAACTAGAGGAGCCGATCTCAGACTTTATGGTGTCTATTTAGGTTAAAAATAATCCGAATTTTCTTGTTTTCAAATTTTGTCTGGAGCCTCGACTGTTAAAATCAGAAAACTCATCGTCCACCCTGAAATAACTCAGAAAGAAATTCTTGTGTGGGTGGTCTGGCTTACCCAGTACGGCGTGTTATGAGTATGTAAGGTTTCGGACGTAGATTTTCTACATGCGTGCGAAGTGACTGCTAAACAAGAAATTTTAGCAAACTTGTGCCTCAGTAGTGGTCAGCACTGCCGTCATTATGAGGAAAAACATCATATAAACTTACAATTGTTGCCAAATTTTCCCTATAAAAGTATCAGTTTTTAGATAAGTTTTGAATAGTCTGAATTAAAAATTTCAAATAATGTTCTAGATGAGACCGCGAACAAAAAAAAGAAAAAATGGTCTAAATTGTTCAAGAAAATCCGTTTTTATCAGAGTAAATTTTGCAACGTCCAAGGGCTTATACGGCGTTCTTGTGTTGCAAGACAGGGTAAGCCTTACACTGAAAGATGTCAGTCGTGGAGGAGAGGAAAATGCAGCAGGACACCGATCATCATAAAGTACTCACATTATACCAATTCGATGTTGACAGATAGCAAAGGATGTTCTCAAAATTTCATTTATCTTTCCAATAAAATTGGTCCAATTTCTGATAGATTCGACACCCTCGCGGTGACAAACAGCGGGTCGCGCTGCGAAAGTACGCAATTTACGTTGGATTCTCCGATCGACGGCCGCGGAGCACAGTGGACCGAGTCAATCAGAGAGGTCGGACGTAAAATTGTTGACTAAAACTGCAAATTTTGATACTTGATTCGTCACAATTTGAATTTTAAGGGGTGCTGCTTGAAGAAAATTTCACGAGGAAACGAACGGAACTATTATTAGAATCTCAAAGTTGTATATAAACGGAGTCGTTACGTTTTCAAAGTTTTCAAATTTTGTCCGACATCTCCCATTGACTCGATCCACTGTGCGGGAGCGTGGGAGGGAGGGCGGGAAAATGTAAACTGAGATGGAAAGTTCTTGATGCATTCAGCTGAAAAATGATTGAAATTAATTGAAAATAGAAGAAAAGAGGCGCAGGGAGAGACGAGGAAGAAAATAAGACGCTGATTAAAAACTGGTTTGAGCGAGATGCTAATCTCGTCGAGGCGTCGATAAATTCTGCCGAGTTGCAGACAGCCTACAAACGACAAAAGTCACATTTTGATCGAGGGGTCGAATGTTGAAGCTTAAGGTAAAAATATTGATTTCCACCATGTGTGACACCCCTCCCCCCCCCCCCAAAAAAAAAACACCAATCGTAGGGCAATGCTATAGCGCACAGAAAGCAGAGTGAGAGGACTGGACACTATTTTTTTGCGTTTCGGAAGTATGAGTGATCATTGGTGAAGCTAAATATTTGGTCAAAGTTTTATAACCCCATGTAATTTTTTCCCCTTCTCTCGTGATTAATCAATGCTATCAGAAATGTTTTTCACTTGCATTCCAATATTCGGATCCGATAATTGTCGCCCAAATTGTTCAAGTAATTTTACGTTGGCTCTGGAATATACATTTTCACATATTCCTTATACCTTCACACTAGTACTTTCTAGCGAAAGTAACACAATAGCTCGATGGAATCAAAATACAAAAACAAAAGGACACAAAATATGGGTAAATAAGACCAAAATTCGATGATTTGAAAAGCTGGTCGATGCCTTCTATACGCCGTTTTATAGTTACCTCTTCCTTCTACACCTTTTCACCGATCACTGACATACTGTACTAGTGTACTAATTGATAATGAGAAAGAATTAAATTTGACACACAATTAGAGTGAAAGCAGAGGTTCTTGTTATATCTACCCGTAGTTATATCTGCTTTTTCATTCGATAGTCGACAGAAAAGATCCGGAAAACACTGTTATAAGCAACCCTGGTTGCAACACTTCGTATTGGCGCAATCGAGTGCCTTGCGGCATGCGCATCGGACATAAATCAAGCAGAAAGTGCATTAGCTCTAAACAGAAACAATAGAAGGTCACAGCCACTCAACCCCCCTCCCCTTCTTCTCTTTCAGTTCACTATAGACGTATGGTAATGTTGAATAAACTAGTAACGGGAGCCTTGTAAGAACGAAGCTCTCTAATGCATGTTATGAAACGTAATAAGGAATAAAGTAGACGTAGGTTGTTTTTAACACCTTGTGTTGATTTGCAACAATAGTTTTTTTTTTAAATAAATTGTGCACCACAAGAAGGATAACATTGTGTAAAATTTGCTGACCCCGTCTTTAACACAGAGACAAAAGACCCTCTACTAGTATCTATTGGTAATGGTGGAAGCTTTTACTTTCGGGACTTTAGCATTCTTCTGTTGACTTGCCCACATGGTTGATTTTTAACAAAGTGTTGGCAGTTTCGTTTTGCAAACAAGCCAAAGTTTGGGAAACTTGTTTGGCTCACGACGTCACCCGAAGCTTATTATCCACCTTGTAGGTATGTTTATGTTAACAGCCGAAGTAAGAGTGATGACTGTTGCTCCCTTATAATTGTCCATAAGGAATTGTTGAATCCCCGAAAGTAAAAGGTTCAATCTGTCGCCAAAATCACAGTGGAGGCTCTCTTGTCTCTGATTTAACAGCTTGATGTCAAAGAAAACAAGCGGGAAAGTTCTAATACTGTCGTATTAGAAAAGCGCTCAGGTGTTAGTAAATGTATTTAATGAAGAAAGGGCGTATGAACTCCGTCGACTTGGCTGGGAAATGGAAATAAAACATCAGCTGAAAGCAAACAAAGGTTACCAAGGAAACCGGAAACGCGTATTTTTGTTTCCCGAAAATGAGCTCACCGTTGAGCTCATCAGGCGCGTTTTTTTTAGGCTTCATTTGAGTTCAACGATCAATTTCGATAAGAATTACTCTACCCCTAAGAAATTTTCTTATAGACAAACGATCGAAACTACCTGCGCATTACGTTAAAAGCATAAAATACAGTTTTCACAGCTTTATTTATTTTAAAAATGGACCCCTCCCAAAAAGCCTACACATCGATGAGCTGGTGCGCCATTTAAACGCATTAGCACTATACTAGTACTCAGAGGCAAGTCGAAATCAAAAAGTGCTGCCTATCGGCTGAGCGCTTAAAAGAGAAATCAACGTTGAATTTAATATCTCCGCAGGAAATCAGTGCGTGATCGACGCAAGAGGTGGCAATTTCAGATTGAACGCAAAGAGGGGTTGTTTCGCTACGTTTTCCGCCAGGGAAAGTTTTCACTGGAGGGCGAGGGGTGAGAATAGAGGTCTCTCTCCCCTAATAGGCCCTCTCGACGGAGATGAGCGAGACGAGGCGTCATTTGTCAGCTTGATTTTCAACCTGTTGCGTGTCCACACGGGTCCAAGTCCCTGAGCGTTGCGTTTGCGGCTGGATGGCGCTTGAACTTTTGACGATATTTCCCGCTCATCCGTTTAAATTATTCCCGTGGTCCCCTTCTTGTCAGCGAATTTCCCCTTCCGTGCACGTCTAAATGTCACTTCGGCTTTTTGTGTTGAGTTTTTGTCTCGTGGTTACACTGGAAAAAAAAAACACATTATATCTAGAGTTTAGACTCATGAAAACATTGACAAGAAAAAGGACACTTGATTCAATCAGATTAAAGCTTAAATCAAAAGGAAATCCGCTCAAATTAAGAGGCTTATTGGTTCTTGATTTAAGCTTAAATCTGATAGAATCAAGACTATTTTTTCTTGTCGATGTTTTTAAGAGTCTGGACTCTAGAGGCAATGTGTTTTTTTTTTCCAGTGTACAATCAGAACATATTTACTCAAAGCACCCCACTCTATTGACATAATGTAACAAACAGTGCCCATTAGCACAGTACAATTAAATTGTTGAAATAAAATTATGTTTTAATGCATTATAGAATTACGATTTTTCTACCACGAAATTGCAATAATTTCATAACATATTTACTCAAAGTAGTCGAAGCAATTCACACGTAAAAGAGGAGCAGTGCCCAAGTGACAAAGCAATGCAATTATTGAAATTATTATTAAAAATAAAATTACGATTTATTGCTCTAAAATACAATTTTTTACAATAAAATCACAATATTTTTACATTATTTGGTCGATGAGGTCCGATTTGAAACAATCATCATGATGAGTTTCATTTTTGAGAATGATAGGCAGTTTGTAATTCAAAGAAAAATTACAATTCATGTTAAATTTCAATAAAAAGCGCCCCTTCAATCAGTAGCAAGGCAACATGCATAACACTATGATGCAAAACCAATAATTTCACCACATAAATGCAATTACTACAAGCTGTGCCCTTGAAGTTAACGCTCCTCTAATGCAAGGTCTTTCCAGTTTTGGTATATAAAGTTTTGAACTTCGGATCACAAATGTTCAAGCTCTAATACATGTCGCTTAAAATTGTCCTCTACATACTGTCCTGAGGTCAAATGAGGTCAAATGAGGCAAATAAGGCTCTGGTGCTCTAAAGCTGCCTCACCATCCCATCTTTTCGGATCTGTGCACTCGTATAATGCTGGAATGTCTCCTATATTTACACAAGAATAAATGAGGAAAAGTTCATCAAGCACCGATGTTTGTGTCTGAGTAAGAACTGGCTCTTTAATTTAATCCTCATCTATTCCTTTTGTTTTTTGTTTTCTTTTCATTGTTTTTGGTTTATTTTATTTTATCTTTTCTTTTCGTTTTGTTTCAGAGATGTTAAGTGGTCTTTGTGATAATAACAATGAAAAAGGTGAGCATTATTTTATGTCTTTATTTTTCTTCTATGTGGTCAACCGTTTATAATACGATGAAACGGGAATTTATATTTAAGTTTCAAAGTTACGACTGGGTGCCTCTTGGTCTATGATCATCCCTCACTTAAAAATTTCGACTCGAAGTATGGTTACAATATGGGTTCAGAAACGCCCATTCAAACAATTCGAAAATCAAGATATTCCGGGAACTGCACACCTCCAAAAAAAAAAAAAAAAAAAAAAAAAAAAAAAAAAAAAAAAAAAAAAAATCGTTGTATTTCTTGCGTTACCCCATACATCTTTATTTTGCATTGGAAAAATATGCGAGCTCCACTGAGTATACAAAAATGATAGTTCTCAGAACCTCAAAAATTCATCGCTATAACTCTTTCATTTCGGTATGTTATAATCATCAATTACTTTCTCGGTCACTCAAAAATGCGCGTATCTCTCTATCTTTTATTCAATGTTTTTATTTTTGGGCGGTGTCACGTGTACTTTAATCAGGCCTGATTGAACCGTAATGCGTGTTTCCTCCAACAAACAATCTTTCGGGAAACAATAATTGATTAAAAAATATCCCCAGAAACGGTGTGCAAATTAAAAGAAAAAAAGGGAAACAAAATACTCGGCAATTAGGAGTTTTTTTTTTTTTTTTTATAAATTCATCGAAAGCAGTCATTGTCAAAGAAAATATAAAGTAAAGTTTTCTTCAGGGAACTTTTATCAAAATGAAAGCAAATTCCTGAAAATCTGTGCAATAATCATTTATGAAAAGAAAAAATGAAGTTTTAGACGTGTATTCAAGCTTAAATCCTCAAAAATTCGATGAATGTAGCGATTTTTCCAGCGCCTCATAAATCGCGGAGGCGGCTTCATATTTTAAGCTCAGCAGGATTTTAAAAAATAAAACCGCCTGTACCTGAATCGTGAAAGCTCATCCCGATGAGCGGACCCCACCGTTGCCAGAGATAATATCACCACACGCCTCAATTCACACACAATCGGAACGATCATTCGTAAAAGCGACAACACCCAACTCCATAGAGCGGTAAGCTGCTAGATAAACAAAATAAATCTGCCTCACAACGAAAAACCTCCCTCGCTCGCTTTTCTCCTTTTCTTAATAGTGTTAAAAGCGTAAAAATATGTCTCGAGTCGAGAGTTAGGAGTCGATTAAAAGCCCGGATGATAAAGGAGGCGACCCGAGAAAAATGGAAAAGTCTAAGAAAAATCCCCCTCCTCGTGGTGGTGTCCCCCCCCCCCCCTCGGGGCTATGGAAAAGTAACCGGGTAGAGGTTAGACTCGGCTTTGATTTGTTTCGGGACTGTTGCTGACTGCTCTATATTCAGCTCCCCGCCCGTCCGTTTATGCATTCAAAATCATCCCCCTCCTTTTTTTTCGGCTTTATTCATTGCGCCCGGTGCGAGGGCTTTTCGGCGGTTTCGGATTTATCGAGCGGCGCCTTTTTTCCCGCGCGCGTGTTTTTCGGGCGGCCTAATCGCCGCGCCCATTCCGCGGTGTCAAATTAATGGGGCAGAAAAAATGTGCAAGGGTTATCTCTGCGTTGGGTTGCCCCGGTCGAACGCTATGATTTACAGACGATTGCGTGACTGCCTGCGTGGTTGCCGCAAGGAGGCTCATCGGGGCTCCGAATCTTGATCTTTTAGCCCCAAGTGTAGCAGTGCCGTGGCGTGAATTGCGATGTATCGATTGTTATGCTATTTAAACCTATGGTAAAGAATCGATTATTAAGGTGTTCGCATGCGAAAACCCTGTTTATCGATCCTTTTCCATTGGTTTAAATGGCATAACAATCGATACATCGCAATTCGCGCCGCGCCACTGAAGTGTAGAGCTGCTCCTATCAGTGGCGTGATGTGCTTTGCGATATATCGATAGATCTGCCATTAAAACCTGTGGAAAAGGATCGATAAATATTATATTCGCAATTAACAGCTTAATAAACGATTCTTTACCATAGCTTCAAATGGGGAAATACCGATAATCGATCATTCACGCCTCGACACTAGTCCCTATTTATTGCCGTGTGAGGCTAATCCTAGTAGTATGATTTTTGCAAGCACACTGGCTTTGGTTGAAGTAGTGATTTTAATATCAAACGGGGCAATATTTAGGATGTAAGCACAAAAGTTACCCCAAATAAGGTTGCGTGTGACGGTAACTGTCTACGAATCCGTCTTGGTCAATCGAGTGATTACGGTGAATTCTACCATGAAGAATGTGAATCATACGAGCAGTCTTGGCGCTCACAGAAAAAGTTGTTAGACGTATTGATGTATCAATTTATGAAACCGTTTTCAGTTTTTTGTGCCTTGAAATTCCGTGGAATTCTCTTCATATGATTCATTGTTTCTCTGGAACGGAACTGTTTGAACGGAGTTGAAGTATACTTACTCCAAGAACCTACAACGACTTTTGATTTTATTATGCGTCATCCAAGGTAAAAACGCTGTATTTCCATTCTGCACTTATAGCAATTTTTTCCGATAGAATGTTTCATTGGAAAACACATTAACGATCATTCATTCTGCACGAACGTAGACAAATTCTGGTATACCACTCAGAACTTAAGCTGACAAAATAAAGCAACATCGCGATTTAAGTTTTCTCGCAAAAGTACACATAAAGTCTGGTTTAAAAATGCGTAATTTTTAATAGAGGTACGTTACAGCGTTTCTACTTTTAAAAGTAGCAAAGATAGTTGACACAATGATAGCTCTCACTCCTTTTCGCCCACAATCGGCACAACTCGATCTCATTCTCGTTGAACTTTTCCTCTCCTCCTACACTGAAAAAAAAAAGTAGCTTGGATCAAGCATGATGATTCTTGAATTTGCCGCCAAGAAATTTTTTTTTCTTGCTGTAAGCTGACTTTTTCTTGATACAAGAAAAATAATGCTTGGGTTAAGCAAAAAAGTAGCTTATATTAACCAGCAAAATTCTTGATTTAAGAAGAAATACTTCTTGGCGGCAAATTTAAGATTCTTTTTTTTCCAGTGTAATGTTCGCGTCTTTTTCCCAGACAAAATACGGGTGAAACGCCGATGCTGAGTGCCACTCCGACGACTCTCCAAGAACGAGCGAAGGAAAGGGAACAGAAGAAGGGGGGGGGGGTCAATTGATTTAGTGTTCGGGGAACAATTGAAGCGACCAGCCGGCGTGGCTCATCTCCCTAAGATAGACATCGCGAAGAACACTAGATTCAACCACCCTCTTGACATGGTGCCGGGAGCGCGCAGGGGGCGGGGCGGGGGGTGAGGAAGGGGTGCAGTATCGACTATCTTAACATGAAGATTACTAATAAATCAGAATTATGTTCCACTCGCCTGATCATTCCTCGCTCCGGGCCGGGGCCCCAGGGCTCTGGCGACACTATTTCGTCGTCTCCACCACGAAAGAACGTAACTCCATTACATTGATGCCAAACTTCCCCTCGCAAATTGTATTTTTACTGGGAGAATCTTGAGAATTATTAACTGAAAATTTCTCTGATTTTTCTTTAGATTCACGCAAAAATCAGACAAATTGTGGATAGAAATTGCTCGGGTACACTTTGTAAAATAAATGTATTGTTCGAGTCAATTTGGCAGCATTGGAATGGAGTTAAGTTTCTTCGTCCGGGAGACGACGTATTTATGCAGGCTCCGGCGCAGCGAGTTCCGGGCTCTCGGCCCTCTCCCTTCTTCGTCCCTTGGCTGACGAAAGGGCGTAACTACCATTTTGGAAGAGCCCGGGATAGCGTTGAGTTATATGGACGATAGGGTCCATCGCCAAGGGTAGTTACGCACGTATGCCAGAAGGGCGACGTTTTGTCTCGACCCCGCGTCCCAGCTTAAAAAAAAATATTCTCGTCTTCCGGGGAAGGACGTATAGCAGTGGCGTGGCGTGAATTGCGATATATCGATTGTTATGCCATTTAAACCTATGGAAAAGGATCGATAAACAGGGTGTTCGCAGCGAGCACCTTAATAATCGATTCTCTACCATAGGTTTAAATGGCATAACAATCGATATATCGCAATTCACGCCACGCCACTGCCGTATAGTTTTAAGTTGATGTGCCTCTCGAGCTTACTCAGTGTCTGTGCAGCATACGATTCAACTTTTAAAGGGTTACCAATGGTCAGGGTGATTCCTGTAACTGAGATTCTAAAGATGAAAAAATGATTTTTTTTTTTTATTATTTTTATTCATTTTTTACTTGATATCATTAAAGTTAATATTCTAGCATTAAATCCGTTTTCTCCCTCATCTTCTATATTTTTCTCTTTCCCGTCTTCTTCGTCGCATTCTCCTCCCTCCTTTTTTCCTTTTCTCTCCTGTTTCCGTTCTTCTTCTCATTTTTCTCTCCCTTCTCTTCTTCTCTTTCTTTTTCATTGATCCTGCTTCCGCTTTTCTCTATTTTCCAATCTAAGCGTTTCAATTTGACTAATGGAGAGTAAAAGATGAATAAGCGAATTTTCGCGATCGAATATCATTCATCAAACGAATTGATCAGTGCTGAGTGATGCCGATGATCGGTGATAGCAGGAGCCAATCAGAGTTCAGATTTTTTTTTTAAAAATGAATTAAGGAGAAAATGAGAAAATACGGAACATTAAAACACAGCAAATTGCGAAAACACCAGACTTGAATTGACAAAACACTAAAACAGAAAGAAATGACGAAACAAAAATTCTGGTGAAGGATGAAGTTTCTGACATCGATTGCATCAATTCAAAAATCGAATTCAAGTCCCGAGGTGTATTCAAAATTTCAATTGACGACTGATTGATTCAATAAGTTGAAATACGTCATCATCCTATATTAATCAGTTGTTTTCAAAAGGGAACTGTTCTATTTCTTGACGAGTCTTAGTTAGCATGTCCTCTTATTCAACTCAAGGCTCATGCAAAAATGAACTTGTTCCCATTTGAAAACAACTGATTCATATGATATGTGCTATTCCAAATATGCGAGTCTCGGTCTTTCCCTGTAATTTATTTCTGCGGCAGAAAACGATGCTCATGATTTTGAACCCACGTATATCGACATTCTCTTTTTCTCTTGATTTCCCTTCCAGAATTCCAAAGGGCTGAGCAAGAAAAAATGAAAGCTTGACATAACGCCATAATCCAATTCTAAGGGTGAGGGTGTAAAGGCACGGGTAAACGAAGCAGAAAACAGAGGTCACTTTCGCCGGTTGTTTTGGGGGTGGGAGTGGAGGAGGAGAGGCGGTGTGGTTTTAAATAAACTCCAGTTTTCCGCAGGGATGGACGCTGGGCACAGGGGTAGACTCCGACCCAGGAAGGAAGGGCTATTAAGGGCCAACGACGAATGGTGTTTTATCGTCCGCTGAAACGTCCCGGCATCCGCCGGCCACATTGCCAAACTTCCTCGGAAAAAAATTACGGACGTCTAATTTGATATTACTGCAGTCTCTCTCTTATCTCTGAGAACAAAGAAAGGTAAAATGAAAGCTAGACAAATAAAGAAAAAGAAAAAAAAAAACATTAAAACTCACCATTTGGTCAAGGACGAGATAATACCGGGCAATAGTCAAATGACAGTAATGACTAAAAATTTATCCATAGGAGGATCAGCAATTCCTTACGGAACGCCGAACAACACTCTCAATGCCTCTGCCTAGAAAGCTCTGTAGTAAAACGTTATGTCCGCGATATTAAAAAGTCTCATGCTGCTCCGCACACTTCAACCCCTATCTCTTATTTAAGAAGTTGCGAGGAATCTGCTCGACAGTTATCAGCTGTTCGATGAATTGAGTAAACACCCTCTCTTTCCTTTATAAATGGACAAATATGTTTCCTAAAACTGATCGACAAAATATGAAGAATGAATGGGAACCAAAATGAAAAGTAAGCCCCCAAAACATTCTTGCATTGTACATTTGCAATGTACCTAGAAAAACCTGTAAAATCCTCAGTAAGCCATGGCTACGCTATCACTCTAGAAGCTAAAAAAAAAAAAAAATTATTGTAAATTGGGCAAAGATAGCACTTCTACTTGCGTTTCTTGAAAAACGTAACTGGTTTTCTTTTTGATTTCGGTGTTAAGTTTACACTTTAATTGGACGTTGATTTTCTAATTTTCCATTATTTGCATGTTTTCTCTTATAAAACAGACAGCATTTTACGGCAAAAATAAGATCAATGTACCATACTCTTTGCTGATATGGGGCGCCAGCCAAAAACACAGACAGCGGTATATGATCGCGTTGATCAGAGACTCGGTTGAATGAAGTAATTTTTGGCTGACACAACCACACCTTTGGGTGGTGCAAACCACATTTGTAGGTGGCGTTAAAACCAGCCAGGATTATCGTTGAAACAGCACACTTTTTGGTGAACTAGAATCAACCCAACTTCATATCACGCTATCCAATTTCCTTTGGTGTTTTAATTTTTTCAACATCAAACATAACCCTGGTCAAATTGGCAGTAGAATGTGTGTTCCAAAATACTATAGACCTAAAGCCGGCTGTAAGATTTCCAATAGCTTCTGTAGCCGGCTGTACAATTTCTTATAGCCTTTTATAGCCGATGGCGATTAAACAACAGCTAGACTATAAAGTTTATGCTAAACGTTACTAAATACGGATACTAGGACTTGGTTAGTTTTTGGACTACCGCTCTCTTTTTGTGCCGTAGTACCTTGATTTATTTTGCGAGGAAAGCTGTGCAATACCTCTGGTGTGAAATAGTTGCTTCAGACAGTCAGACACCGTGGCACGCTGCGGCGCGGCGGGCGGGCAGAGAGCGCGAAACGCGCATTGGCGCCTACAAACCTAACAGGGATACTTCACGCATTGCGCAATGCGTAAAGTATCCCTGTTAGGTTTGTAGGCGCCAGTGCGTCGCCGCGCAATGCGTGAAGTATCCCTGTTAGGTGGACCATCTCATTTTAATTGATGAAAAAACAATATGTTTTAAAGGAAAATATAATGTGTTTTGTAAACATTAAGGTAGTTCCGTATCAAACTTAATGATTTCCAAAGCACACGAATTTCTACACAATTTCTTCCAGCCTTTTATAGCCAATGGCGATGAAGGGTAAAGTCCGTCGATAGGAACTATAGCCCGACTGTATACTTTTTTATAGCTTCGTATAGCCCGGTTATGTGATTTGCTCCGCTTTCTACAGCCAGCTATATGATTTTCAATAGCCTTCTTTAGTTGGCTATAAGAACTCCTATGGTATTTTGAAACGCAGCTCGTATCGCCAATTTTTACCAGGGAAAATAACGCCTTGAAACAGTTGACAAAGCGCCCTAAGCTTTTATAGAACCTCCCAAAATTCGAATGCAGAATTTTGCGTATTTTTCTATTCAAAAAATTAATTATAACAGAACATTACAGTTGAGATCATTTTTGTTTAATCCGATAAATCAGTATGAAAATATGTGATGAAGCACGGAAATTAGCTTTAGACATTCCGACCCAATGTCAAGTCTTTACTACCATTTATATTTAAAATCTACGAGAAGTAGGTAGGTACTGTTTTGATGCAATTAAATTTGCAAATTATGTGACGGTAAATTGTACATCCCTCTTTCAGCATAATACCTCTGTGACGCATTAGGGCCCGTCCTACCCCGTGAGTGTATTTATCGTTCTGCGCGTTTGGGGGAGGAGGGTAATATTTCGCAAGTCCGCTCTCTCCCTCTCTTCTTTCTTTCGCCAGTTAAGTCAAGAGTAGACGATTCGAAGTAGACGCAGGGACAATAGGTCTTAATTTAGTGGATAAGGGCTCAGATAAATTAAACTGACTAATGAGGGATAACCACCCCTTAACAAAGGTTTTCGATCGTCTTAATTGCGCTTGAAAAAGAGCCAAGATTTGGAATGAAATTCGCGTCTTTTCACGCTTTCACATCTTCTCTTAAGCCTTCTTTTTAATTTAGAGCATCGTTCCTTCAAGGCGTTTAGTCGCCCGCACCTCGGCAAAATTTTGAGAAACTGAATCTTAAGAGCTCTCTTTTTCTTCTTTTTTTTCAAAAGATGAAAGCATTGTTTTCATTCTCATTCTTAAGTCGGTATACGAAACAGTATAAAAATTAATTGAGATTAGTACTTGAAGAGAGAATTGAAAACTTTGTTTAAAGATTCAAGCTTAATTTTTCGATAAGCAATATAACTCTAATATTTTTAATTCTGAAAGTGATTTGATCAAGAGAATTTTTGGATGCCGCCGGTACGGTGATATAGGATACTATTTTGAAGCTCATCGTGACAGGCTTCAAACTCTGGGTTCTAGAGCGGAACCATCAAGTATGTCAATCTCTGGACAATGAGAAAAATTGAAATTCAGGGACCTCTGAGGTGTAACACGTAGCTTTGATGTTTTGTAGCCAAAAGTGACGTTTGATACGAAAATGGCGAACTAAAGTCAATGTCATGGTGGTTTGAACTTTTTACTTCAAAAAACGTAGTTTCTATTAAAAACTGAAAATAATTCAAATCGTTCATGTTCAGCGAACGAAATCGCAAGAATATAAGTAATGCAACTTAACGTCATTTTCCCACACACAAATTGAATTATCCTCCTCGGCACTTACACTGCAGAACTCTAGGGAGAGTCTTCTATCGGAATCTTCAAATCGAAATTTTTGCAGACTACACTTGACAAAGATCGGACCAAGACATTAATGAACCATACTAAAATGCTCACGTCATAATTTTTTAATATCTACCTTCTTGCGAACTGTCACACTTAAAAAGTAGAGCGAGGGGGAATAAAATCTCATTCATCAGTTACTTTGCGATATTTTCATTGAAAGTCTACAGCTATTTTTCGGAACTTGTTGAAAGTATACACTAAAAGTCTCACTAAAAGTAATCTTCCAGTCATTATCAACCGTCAAAAAGAATTAAAAAATCTAAGAAAACAAAAGCTAAGAACAATATCACCGTCCCCGGTTTTTTTAAACGTCCCGCGATTTGTAATTATTGTGTGTTTCTTCAGCCTCGTCCCCGCCTTTTACTGTCTATTACTGTCTATTTTTATTCTATTTTTATCTATAAAAGTATACCGTCGTATTCTTTGTAATTTGTACGAGTACTTCTCTTCCTGCTTAAATACTCCACGGACTCAACAAGATCTCAACGCTCGATTTGCCGAAACGAAGCTCGAATGAAAAACTCAAGCAAAGCGAATAACCCTCCCCGTCATCGAGCCCTCAATAAAATAATTTTCCACTCGGGATAGTCAGGAAAATCTGCTGTATGATTTGATTTTAATTACTTCCACTCTCGCCGGTTCACCGGGGGATGGTTTTCGGGGCAGGGCTCTGGAGCGCGGCTGCGTGGGGATGGCGAATGCGCGCAGCCCCCCGAATCGCTGGAACCCCATACGCGCGTTTGGCGCATGGCAGTATTCTAGGGGGGAAGATCCGCCCCCCAAGCGTTACTGGCCGAGAGGCGCGAGTCCTTGGCGCAGGTGTGCCGCACGCCCAACCCCCCTAGCTATTCGGTTTTGCACCCTCTGCCCCTTGCATTTCTACCACTGCCATGCCATACTGAGAGCATCGGGAGAGAAAATTGAGCGATCTTTTTTTAATATTACCACTTCGAAGCTAAACGCACTGACTTCCACGTTTAAATATCTTTAGTAGACAGCTATAACCAGGGAACCAAATTAAGAATCACAATATTGGTGAACAAAGAGCGGAACCACGTAGAGCCCTTTTATACTAAGAGTAAAGACAATACGTACCCAGTTCTGATTGGCTCTCGTATTTTAGACCTCCACAGTGTCACAAACGGGAATGAAGATTATTTTTCACCAATTGCAAAGATTTTAAGGAATGGGCTGGGGAATCGGACGCACGGCAAGGATCAAACGAAATGAAGTACGAATATTTAGTCCTCATTCATGAATCAATTTTGAAAGTTTTATATAATTTTAACGCGTCCTACTTGAATTACGCGTCCTACTTGAATTACGCGTCCTACTTGAATTTGACGAGATGTCACGTGCTAGAGTGCTCAAGTTTTGACCCCGTCAAGTATTTCATTCAGATATAAAATGAATTCTTGAAGAAATCAACTGCTTTAAAAACTAATTTAAAGTTAGCAGCATGACCAATAATAATTGTGCATAAAAACTGATCCAACGCAAAAACTGTAGTTTTACCAGTAAAAAATGATTCATGACTTGATTTAACTCTCTTATGAGGTTAAATCCTAAATAGAGAAGTCTTCAGGATTGATAAGCCAAGAAGAAACATGAACACTCAGTTGTTTCCATATTTCCACTGATAAAAGACGATGTCTCTGGAAAACGGATGGATCTTTTCATTGCGTTTTTTACGGAAGTTTGATCGTAACTCCCTTCACAGCATTGAAAATGTAAAGCACAAATGTAACCTTCTCCCGAATAAAAATACTTTTTCGAGAGAAATATTGCATCATTCGAATATTCAGAAAAACTGTGCGCAAATAATATTTGAGCAATTAATCGGTACTAATTTTAGTCATCTAATCAAACTAGCCAATTTTTATGCGCATCAAAAGGTAAGTCAATGCTTTGTTATACTTAGCACCGTCATTAGATCAAAGCAACATTTAATTATTTGATATGATTTCTAAATCAAAATTTTTACTGTTCATAGGGTACTCTCATAATCCTTATAATGGCGTCGTCTGCAATGACACAATATTAGCCACAGGAGTTTTTTCATCCAAAGAGCTATGGCGACTGTCAAAAGGTAATTTTAATCACTTTTCTTACTTATCCTTCAACTTAATTCATCCTTGAATTTGCTTATTTCCATCAGCCTTTCTATGTCCTTTTCTAGTGATGGGGTACATGTATCCCATAGCTCATTTTGAGTTCATTTAATTCTACTCTCATCAAGTCCCGTTCAAAATCTTCAGGCTTTGAATTAAAAGCAGCGTGCTTAATTCCAGATTGGATGTATTTCCTTAAATTATTTTTAGTAATATTCAGGGGAGACCTAATGAAATTAATCTCATCAACGGAGATAGTATGAGTTTTGATTCAGAATCATATTTTTTTAATGATTTGTTGTATTTGAAAACTTAATTGCGATATCCAAAATCAATTGTTTCACTGTCATCATTCGACTTGCAAAGGAAAAAAAAAAAAACAAAACCAGAAAACAACGTAAAATTAATCTCCGTTGTGTATTTGTTAATACATTTAATACGAAGCCTATTATTGATCAACAATAATAATAATAATAACAACAGCAAAAAAATTTTTTAAAATCAAGTTTGTGTATCCAAAATGAAACGCAAGGCCACCAAATATACAGTAAGGACTTGAAAGCTTCAATCGTATTATTCTATGCGTTCAGTATTCTTCACTACGCGCCTTAAAACGCCTTACATTGGATGCGTAGGCAATTTAATCTACGTGTGTGTGGTTTGAATTCTGTTCATTTTCATTAGCCTTTCGGTTTCTCTTCAAGAATTTTTCGACCAGCCTGTGGTAGCGACTTTGATTGGGATGAGTTAGGGATGCTTTACTTTTTCTTCTTCTTTTCTTTTCATTTACCCTCGACGGTTATCACGGTATAAATTTATGTCTCCACCTGCTGTATTATCTCTTTGTCATGACCGTCTACTGAGGTTGAAAGTTAGGATTTGTGTCGGATTATTAAGAAATATATTTGGATACAAATACAGGAGCTACATATATGTTCATGCGGATCCAAAATATATAGAAAGATTGCAGATTCTTTCAAGGGTGTAAACATCAAGATTGAAAAATGCTTGGAAAACTGAAAATGAGATACCGGTTCGTCTAATTCTGCTACTGATCTAAGCGGCAAAAAACCCAGCCTCATCACTCAGAGCTTACATGTGTCTTTAAACATACAAAGAGTTTCATGTATTAAAGGCCTGATGCATTAGAATATAACGCAGAAAATGAAGAAAGAACAACGAATTACTCCAATCTTACTATAAACTCACGTTTGGCAAAACTCTCTCTTGTTTTGTGTTAATGTGTCATGCGATCAACAAGCTCAATTTACCCTAATTTCACCCCAAAGTCCGATCCCTCCCTTTTTGTCCGTATGAAGCGATCACGGAAACAAATCTCTTCAGGGATCACCCCTGCTTGTAAATATAGGGTGGCAGTTTAGTTTTGTAGGTCTATGGGTCACTCCAGCATAGGGGAGCCAACTTTTCCGAGTGAATTCGAAAGGGGTGAGCGCGGCACCGGCACCCCCATATCAGCCTCCACTAAGGAAGGATTTCATTCATCGTTCATCATTTATCGGAATGCGGTTTTAACGCGTAGGCACCCATCAGGTTTCATAGTTATGTCATTTTAACCATTGGCGTGGCCTGTGGCGCGCTTTACGATGTATTGATTGATTTGCCATTTAAGCCTTTGAAAAAGGATCGATGATCAGGGTGTTCTTATCGAAACCCTTAATAATCGATTCTTTACCATAGCTTCAAATGGAAAATTATTGATAATCGATCATCATTCTGCTCAGCAGGAGGCGAGTGAGCCGAGGGATTGCGTAAGTGATTCTAGTGGTAAGTGGTAGTGTGTAAGTGGTAGATAAAATAGATTACGCTCTCGTGTGTTAAGAGTTTAACAAACACGAAAAAAACATTTTTAACAAGCAACAGATTCTAGTGTAAAGAGCGTTTATTTCACACGGAGAAAAAAACTTCGTGCATGGGGACCCGAAGTTGAGGTCATATGGATCTCTGAAGTTTTCTGATCATACATCCGAAAACTTGAGGTCGAGCTGCCGAAGTTTTGATCAGACATCGAGGCACTACGGTACGTACCGGAGTACTTCAGATGTCTGACCCGAACCCTTCGGTATGTATCGAAGTACTTCAGATGTCTGACCCGAACTTCGGCAGCTCGACCTCAAGTTTTTAGATACGTGATCCGAAAACTACAGCGATCCATATGACCTCAACTTCGGGTCGCACGCACGAAGTTTTTTTCTCCTTGTGAAATAGACGCTCTTTACACTAGAATCTGTTGCTTGTAAAACTTTTTTTTTCGTGTTTGTTAAAACTTAACACATAAGAGAGCTGAATCTATTTTATCTACCATCTGGCATCACTTACGCAATCCTTCGGCTCACTCGCCTCCTGCTGAGCAGGGTGGAGGTCTTGCATTTTATTGTTGAGGAGCTGCAGTTCATGAATCTTGTTGTTTCATATCCATCTTTTATATCAAGTAATAAATAAATTAAAGGTTACGGAGCGTTATCGTAGCTTACAAAAGGAAAGAAGATAGAAAAAAAATGCGGAAAGCTGTAGTTGAATTTATGCACGGGAACAAAAGTCCTTGGCAATTCTAATTCGTATAGATTAATTGTACCTTGAAGGCGGGCCCTCGGGTTAGGCTTGCTGAAAATCAGACTTACGTAGGTAAACATGAAGTAGTTTGGTGATGTAATTTTCTTAGCTCGTGATTTTTTAAATGTTTGAATTTTTGCAACGGTACAGTGTACAATATCATTCCTTTATAGAATACGAGAGAACTTTGCATCACTAAATTATGATTAACCTTAAATTTTGCCTAAAAATAGTACTTCTTGGATCGATAGTAAATTTACTAATTGTATGCTACCATCGTCTTGAACTAAGCATTTCTTCCTCAGTATTAATGAAGTCAATTTCGAGCAAAAAAGACAAATTTCGAGGTAAATATAAGATGTTTTTTCCCCCCATTTTTTCCATCGATATACTTAGACACATACTTTTTGAGCCGTCAGTTTGCTCTTTCATGAGTAGAACAAGAAGTACCTAAGTTAAAACTTAAATTTTTCAATTTGTCAAACTTAAGACTATGTTGAGCACGCATCCAAAACCTGAAAAGTATTTTTAGGACTAGTGGACCTACCTCAACAAGACAGTCCAAAGTATTGTCAGATTACTCGAAACCTGTATACAATTCACATAAACTTTACGGTAAAACTTCACATTTTATCACAATTTGACAACATTGTTTTAGAATCGTTGTCAAACGTCTAGAAAAATACCAATTAGATATCCATTCAAAAGGCTAAATGTTGGAATTTTCCTGTCATCTGACAGCAGGGTTGGGTCGGATAGTAGTTAATTGCGCAAATGAGGTGCGTAATAACCATCCACACTTGGGAACCGGTACTTAAATCATCCTTGCACAACCACAGTATGCCAACCTATAAATTACCGCGCTGTTGTATTCAAATAGATGACTGTTATTACAAATTTTACGCGGCAATTAGACCGCGTTCCTACACTTACAAAGTATGCAGCACCTTACCCGCTTCTGGTTGTAATATGATTAAGACATGCTCAACTTTATAATCCTATTGTAGGTATAGGTGATTAGGCTATTTAATCGATAAATCACGCATTTCATATACAGCGTTGAGAGTGAGACTTTAGGATCGAAATACGGTAGCTTGTCATTAGAGTAATCTCAAAGACTTTCACTCAAAAAAGTGGGCGTGACGTGATTTACTGTCTGTTAATCTAGTTGTTACGAATGGCCTCTGCCGCACCAGAATCCAGATAATCATCCTTAACTTTCAAGGAAAAATATTTTTGAAAACTTTTTTTGCCACCACACGGTTCAATCTGCTGCACGGTCATTTTATGTGTGTATTTGTCACTTTGACAGCGTACTAAGACGTTCTATGACACCTTGCCCGTCATTGAAATCTGCAAAGGTAGAGATCAAGTCAAATGTTCTCCATAGTAGAACTTTTAAAAATACAGCTTTGAAAAAATAGAGAAGAAATATTTGGCAAATTTCGTAGAACAGTGTTTTCCTAGAATATTTTTTGGCGTTTTTACAGTTTATATCTGTATGAAACGTAACCTTGTTTTTTGAAACGGCAGGGTCCGTTTCTAGGTATTTCTTTCTTTGTTGCAGGAAAAATCGCGAAGGCCATAGAAATGTTGTAATTCCGAATGTTATCCATGAACTTCCAATCAATAAACACTACTTCTTTCAAAATAATATGTTCTCGTGGACTAGAGCGACGAACTAATCCGTTATGCAAACAGCTATTAAATTGCGCCAGAACTGATTGACTTTGGAATGAAACGCATTGCACTTGCATTGATTACATTTAGCATTTAATCCAAGGTTTGACTCCAAAATAACACTTTCAGTCCGCAAATGTGTCTGCGCACAATTCTATTATTCCAAATCGTAAACAAGCTTGCTTTTCATTTCTATTTTATGACATTTGTGCGTGAATCAAGCAGTATCCTTACGAGTTATTTTGTTTTGTTCCAGCGTCAATTGTCCATAATCCGAACGGTATGCAGCCGGCAATAAATGTAATAAAAATAGAGAACCCCGGTTATTACTGTAACAGCTACACTCCACCAGCACCCGACCACACCACGCTAATGACACCCGGGGGCTACAGTAAGTATCCTTAAACTTGAATTTGAGAACCTTTTTAGCTCCGCACTGAGAACAATTTTTCTTGAGACATTAATTTAACTTAAAGCGTCATTACCCCATAGATTTAACTCAACATCAGGTTTCTTTTAGTTGAAAAAGCGTTATTTCGTTTTTGATATTAACCCTCTGCAGAATCACGTAATTGGAAGAGATCAACGGATTCAGAGAGCCTTTCAATAACGACGAACGTAACCAGCCTATCAGTGGCGTGGCGCGAATGGTCTATTATTGATATTTACTCTTTTGAAGCCATGGTCAAGAATCAATTTTTAAGATGTCCATTGCAAACACCCTGTATATCGATCCTTTTCGATAGGTTTAAATGACCGATCAATCGATAAATCGCAAAGTAAGCCACGCTACTGCAACCAATTGGAATTTTAATGGATCCAACAGGAAATATTTCACAGAGTCGTTATAATGGGTCAGTTGTGCTGCCAACAGACTCGTATTTTGATTCCTGATTCTCGAAGATTAGCTAAAAATAATAAGATCCGTCCAAATAGCAACTTTCTACGTTCAATATCAACCATTTGAAAAGTCGGGTTTTTGACGTCATCCACCGCGGTAATAACACCCTTGGTTTCCTGCTTCCATCCGAGTTTCGCGTTGAGTAACCAGTGCAAATGTGCGTCACATTGACCAGAGTACCTATATTAAGAAAGTATCCCTAGTAGCAGAGTTATATAAAAAATTTGTTTTTAAAAGTATAAACCGTAAATAACCACAAGCTAAAGAATATTCATTGTTCATGTAATGGATGTAAAGTTTTTTAGTTAAAAGTTTACATTATCAATAAGTTTTTTATGTAACCCTTAGTATAAAAGTTATAGAACCAAATTCAAACAGTGTATAAAATGAATTTTCATTATTCTTCCTGGCTGGTAGCGCACTCTAGTTGTGAAGTGTGCAAGTTTTCATATGCGTTACTACCACGTGGTGGATCATCGTAGAGTTGTGACTTACCTTAAATCCGCGGCGTCCTAGTCGGGATTAGAACCCACGCCTCGGGATGGAGTTGCAATCCGAAGTCCAGTACTTTACCACCAGACCAGCCAGGCTTGATATGGATGGGCCCCTAAATTCAATCTCTTAACTATCGCAGGCCTCTGAGTCCGTAATATGTTTGTTTATTGACGGATTCTTATGATATTTTACCAGACTTTATTATTTATTATTTATTTATTTATTGTTTTTTATTTCATGATGTAATTTTTTCATTTTCATTTTTTTTAACTCTCTCTCATTTTTTTAGCTCTCTCTTTTTTTTTAACTATCATGTTTTTTAACTATCATTTTTTCTAACTCTCTCTATTTTTTTTAACTCTCTCTCTCTCTATTTTTTTTTTTAACTTTATAATTGCGTCTTTTTCCAGTTTTAATTATTTGGGCCTTTTTCTAGTTTGAATTTATGTCGATGTATTTATGTTATTTATTTATTATAATTATCATTTCCTTTTTTCTTTTAAATTTTTATAATATTAATTTAAACATTTTAAAAAAAATTAAAATTTTTAAAATAATATTTAATGATATTTTTAAAATATTAACAAAAATAATTATGATATACTTTAAAAATATTATAAAATATTATTTTAAAAATTTTAATTTTTTATATTTTTAATATATTTTTAAAATGTTTTAAAAATATTCATTGATTGTATTTCAAAAGTACTTTTGAAAATATTTTAAAAATACATGAAAAACATTTTAAAAATATATTAAATTTCAATATTTTTGAAATATTTTTAAAATATTGCTGTCTAACTGGGCAGGGTTATGAGCCAGACACGCTACCAACTGAGGTAACAGGTCTCCTCGGATTGTGTGCCGAAATATCCCCTTTTAACTCGTCTCGGAGCCACTAATACCTCTAATAATACCTATCTCACGCAGTCTGAGAGTCGAGGGTGTTCATTGAAATGAGATCATCATCATCATTCATGAAAATGAGATAGGTTTACGTTAAAGTCATTCAGGTCATTTATATAACAGTTATATTAAGCAAATTAAGCAAAAGGATACTATGCGTATAAAGAAAATTTATAAAAACCCTTCCTCAATTATATAAATTTTATATAAACGTTATCTTCTGAAAATATGAATAATTATTTTCATGGGCATTTTATATAAAACTTATATACACGATATATAAACTTTAGTTAAAATGGTGCTTATATAACCGGTATTAATTCCTTATACGTTTGTTAGGAAGGGGAAAGTGAATCATGCTACTAGGGCGCCACTGGGTCCCATGGAGAGGCGTAGGACCCAAAAATGGCGGTGGTTTGTTTTGGTTTTTGAGGATGGGAGGGGGCCATTCCCAACTTTTGGCGGTTATCACTAATCGCACTTGCTGCCAACCTTACTACATCTAAGATAATTTTTCTCGAAAATTGCACACGATTAGCCTTAAAAATATGTAAAGAAGTCGCAGTAGTGCACTTGGGTAAATTTCTCGTTACGATAAGCAGAGAAAACTATACATTTTGAGTCATTTTGCATTACATTAACTTATGGCGTCCGCCATTTTTGGGTCTTCAGAGCTCCATTCAGCCTAAGATGGCTGAGCCAATCAGAGGTGCTAACACCAGTGGCCATACTCTTTCAATAAAGGTACTCTAACACCAACGGATGAAAGCAAGATGGAAGAAATCAAGGGCGTCATTGCCGCGGTGGATGACGTCAAAAACCTAACTTTTCAAATGGTTAATAATGAACTTAGTAAGTTGCTGTTCGGACGGACCTTATTATTTTAAGCTTATCTACAAAAATTAAGCATCAAAAATAATTTTGTGACCGGTGCAACTGACCCATCGATATCACGCCAATGAGTATAATTATTGTTATTTCAGGTCCGTTGACGCTACCCCGGAGTACGGGGAGCCCCGGGGAGGAACCGCGGGTGAAGCGAATGCGACGCATGAGTTCAGCCGAAGAGGAAATGGAGCTTGGGCGGGAAACGAAACCGGAAGTGGCCTACTACGGCCAGAGCCCTGCCTCCCTCTCCAGCCAGACCAGCTGGCACTCGGATGTTGAGCATGGTAAGTACACTTCCGCTTTTCCCGGATATCCGCTCTACCTGTCCCGTCCTCCGCGTTCAAGCCTACCATTTTCCATATTGATTTCCTCCAAAATATGAAGTAAAGAAATCTCGGTCTATTTCTTTCTTTTTGAAAGGCATTTTTATCTTTTCTTTACACAGAGTCATCCGGGGAATGACCAAAAAATTCGACAAGTTTAAGCGAGCGACATCAAATTAAAGATTAATTGAGGGGCTTGGAGGACAATGTGCATAAGTGCAGTTTTTGCTATTTCGAGAAATACGCATTTAAAGTTTCGAAATTACATAGATCCTTATGCCGGAAAGAAAGCTTGAATTGACTTTTTGATGCTTAAAAATTAGAATTTAGGATCGAATTACCCACAGAATATGCATTAAAACTAGTTTCCCTTGAAATCATTAACATCTCGATTTTTTCAAAAACTGCATTTATGCGCCTTGTTCTCCTAGCTCTTAAATTAATGTCATTGTATTTTTTTTTTTTCATTGTTCCTTAGGGAATCCTTGCCTCTGAAAGAAATTTGACCATTTTAAGTGAATCGACAAAGTAAATATAAATTTTTTTGGATGGGTTTAATGCAATGAAATCAACATTGTACACCAAAAGAAGATACTTGAAATTTATTTGAAAGAAGGGATGGTAATTTAAAATTAGCGACCAGGACCAAAGTCCTTATCAGTGGCGTGGCGTGAATGATCGATTTTTGATTTATCGCCATTTGAAGCTATGATAAAGAATCGATTACGAAGGTGTTCATTGCGAACACCCTGATAATCGATCTTTTTTCATAGGTTTGAGTGGCGTATCAATCGATATATCGCAAAGCACGCTACGCCACTGGTCCTTATTTAATCTGGGTCTCTGCTTGCACCTACAGTCAGGTTTAGAGATTTATTCAATTATCATTAAAAGCAACATCAACAACGGAAATTATTGTGAAATTAATACTTTTTTTGATGGTTAAAACATTGTGAAGTTTAGTGTCAAACAAAATACATATTGATTAAGGTATCATAGGAACACAATGAGTGTGAGAAAGATGGATAACATTGAAGTATAAAATTCTGTATAAAAATACCTGCCAAAAACTAACTCGGTGGGGCTTGCGCCTGCGTTAGATTTTGTCCTCACTCTGGAACGGATGATGATCAATATTTTTCAGAAGATTAAATCTGCATCGCGTATACATACGCTTTGAATGCAACTAAACCCGTCCGGGCAACCTTGACCGTCTGAACATGCATACACGGGACTACTGTGATAACTTATCAACATAACAATTCCCACCAACCAGAATAGTGCTGTGGTGACCACCATGCTGACTCCAAACTTTGTTTCCTCAATACGCGCGACACCGAGACGAACAAAAGAGCATGCAGAAAAACTGGTACCAATCTGTAACGAGAGTTAAAAGTGATGTTTCAAAAATTAGTTTTTCGGTCCTATTTATACTTTGTATTGGCCGAACCCCAATATCCTAAGTAGAAAAATTTTCCTTGAAATAAGGAAATTGCGACCGAAGTAAATAACCATGGCCCAGTTCTATTGTTCTTTGTTATGTTTTCTTCAAGTTAACATTTCCTCCTTCATTAGAGTTCGTAAGAAAGCCGTGTGGCCTCTTTTAGGCTGGTCTTATCGGTATACCGTCTCCTATAAGTAGGAACTTCCAAGTGCTATCATGGACGTGTTATATAATGCTTTCGAATAATTTTTGAGACTATAGTTTCTCATTTTCAACCACTCACGTTTTTTGGTGGAATAAACCAATTTTAGGCCGAAGTTTACTTACGTGGTTTCACGATTACTGGAGTAGTTTTGTCGCCGTTACAGACAACACAATTTTTGGTCGTATTTTAAGTAGTAATGATAATCACTCGAATTTGTTTGCATTAATCTACAAATGTTATAACGCTTTTCCAAAATGTATCGCTCTACTTTTCAGTTTTAATATATAAATGGCCGAAACGCTGATTTTTTACCGCGTAACAGACGCAGCACATTTTCGGAATTTACATAATATTAACTGAGAAGTAAAGCAATAAATCATTAGAAAGCGTTATAATACGCAACCCTTTGAAGATTAACGCGAAAAAATTCGAGTTATTATCATTTCTACTAAAAATATGACCGAAAAATGTGTTGTCTGTTACGGCGACGAAACTATCCCCGTTATCGTAAAACCACCCACTAATATCGGCTATCGGCATAGGCTAATTTAATTCGGCCAATAAACTCACAGCCAGTAGCGTGGCGTGAATTGCAATGTACCGATTATTATTCCATTGAAACCTATGGTAAAGAATCGATTATTAAGGTGTTCGCTGCGAACACCCTGTTTATCGATCCTTTTCCATAGGTTTAAATGGCATAACAATCGATATATCGCAAAGCACGCCACGCCACTGCTTACGGCACATAGCTAGTTTGATCTTTACAAAAACCGGATCCCCTTTATAGAAAAAGTATGGATAGATTACTTCATGGAGGCATGGGTGTCAAAAAAGGCAGCCAATTTCCCAATACGAAAGACCCGAATTAGACGTTGCCAGCTGTTACATTTATTAAAATTATCATTGCTATTAATAAAGTAAATACTTAGACTGCAGTTTGAATGACGATTATTGAAGGCCATGATTCAATACAAATGTATAAATTTTAACCCGGTTTTACTAACTTGTTAACATTTGCTCGTGCATTTCACTTATGCTGTTTCGTTCTCTCTCTAGTTATCTCACAAATAACTGCAGGTGATTTTGTTTCAGTCTTAACTAGATGTCTGTTACATTCCCTCAAAAACGTCAAAAAGGTATCTCGCGGTTTTCTCTATGGATGTTAAATTTTTCGATGTTCAGAACAGAAGAAATGTGTTACCTCCGATTGGAATGATCAGAGCTATTTTCTCCATACGCATTCCTCTCTTATTTGTTGCACGAACTTCCTATCAAATACAAATCTTTGTTAAGTGTATTTCTACATTATAAGAAAATTTTGAAACTTGAAACATAACGGTACAAAATGTGTGTTTCTCCGTATTTTTTTCCCAAACAGATTCATTCTCTCGATGTTCGATGTGTCATGTGTCCCTTCTTCCTTACTTCTCGGTAATCTTTTCAAAAAGCATAATTTGCAAGATTTTCCCCTTCAGTGTTATCTTTCGCGACTTATGATGTATTCTACACGAAAAAAAAGTATGGCGTATTGTATTTACCATCAGTATGGTAATCGTATCATTGGTCAACTCGATTCCTGACACACTGATGCTGTGGAGTAACGATGATCAGAAATGTGGCAACATCTAGTGACGAGGCGTAAATGATCGATTAGCGATATTTCTCCATTTGTAGCTATGGTAAAGAATCGATTATTAAGGTGTTCGTTGCGAACACCTGTTTATCGATCTTTTTCCGTAGGTTAAATGGCAGATCAATGAATATATCGCAAAGCACGCCACGCCACTGGTAACACCTGCTACCATAATTTTGGTGAATAAGTGATTTGATTTACGATCATTGTTACCACAGAGTCTGTCGGTGATTACCATACTTGTGTTATATCCTCACGGGTATTTTTTTTTCAGAGTAGCCATGCCCTTAGCTTTCTCAACCCAGCGCTTCCCTTATTACGAGCTCAACCGATATAATGTAATAGGGCCTGTATGTTAATTCTGCATGACTCCATATGAAAACAAAATTGAACTCAGCGCCTCATTCCTATGTGCCTAAGGCATCTTTTTCACATCTTTACTTTATCAATATGGATGTATACTTCATTCTAGATGTAGTCGAAAATTTTGATCGATGGTGGAGCTATGGATTTGCGTATCTCGATTACGGCTGTTCGAAACTTAAATTTTTATTGAAATAATACAGGATTTCTGAATAAAAATCAGAACAATCAGGGAGAGCAAAGAAATTTCACAAGGAATTCCGCGCAATACTGAAAATCAGTCATCCTTCCAAGCACGAAAATATGTCAGAAAATCTGCGAGGCTGCCGATAATAGTGATTTTGTAGTTTTACAATTTGACCGATTTCTGCCAAACGGAACTATATGCATGATGGCGTGAGCCCTGTTATGCATATATTCTTATGGGTCTCAGGGCTCATGTCTCAATGCACATAGTACCGTTCGGCAGAAGTACGTTCAATTACTGTGATGTTGCACGCAATCCTCTGATTTCAGGAGTTTTCCCCATGCTCTGAAAACTGGAAATTTAAAAATCGGATACCTTGATTTATTAAGAAGATTTCGGCATCATCATTTTCATGCGTGTCATCATTTTATACCTATTTTGGCTTGTTCAATTTACTTAATTGTTTATTTCTCTCCCACTCTCTTTCTTTTTTCGATGTTTTTGTATGCTATGTGTGTGTAGATATTGTGCATTCTCTTCCTAATTAATTTTTTTATAACTATACGCTTGGAAAATTAATAAATATACAGGGTGTTTCAGACCACCCGTACCAGGCCTTTTTCTCGGTTGGTATAGGTCGTACGAAGTCGGAGACCGCGGGGTTGAATAGGGAATTGACCCCAAGNNACGTCAATTTTGAGACCGAAGAGAAATTATGGAGGGGGGTCTGACCCCCTCTTTAGGGGGTCATTTTTGGGCCTTGGATGGTCCGATTTTGGATTTTTAGGGGTCAATTCCACGTGAAATTTTCCGTGCTTTTCAATTCTGATGCGATCGATCCGCAATTCGGTCGGGAACCGTGACTTTTAGCATCGTGACCCCCCCTTTACCCCCCAAGGGGGCGTGGGGGGGTTTTGGGACCACGAAATTCGGATTCCTTGGGGTCAATTCCCTATTCAACCCCGCGGTCTCCGACTTCGTACGACCTATACCAACCGAGAAAAAGGCCTGGTACGGGTGGTCTGAAACACCCTGTATATTCACAAATTGGTTCACAATTTCAAACAAAGGACAGCAGAAAACAAAGAAGATATACTTGGAAAATGCATTCTTTCGATTACGCGACGGTGGTATTGACATTTTTTTCCAGTAAATTTCTTTATGAAAAATAGCTTGCTTTTTCTCTCGAACTCGTCAATCGAAGGATAGGGTTATTTTGTGTTTTACTTCCCGTATTAACCAAACTTTTGTGTTGAAATTTCTCTCTGTGAAGGTTGCTCTAAATTGCAGATAATTTCGTTGTGTATGCTAATTATACGTATTTTTCATGCTAATCAGAAACAAAGAATAATTGAAGAAGTAGAGGTTTCAATTGTTTTGGTTATTCTGTTTCAGGTTTACCGCCTCAGCATACGAGTGTGGCGTCTTTGGCAACTGTAAACTACTACACTCAGTCCGCTCCTGGTCCTGAGGCTGGCGCTCAACATAGTCCTACCAAGTATCCGGAAAACGGTCATGACACCCTTTCCGATTTTGTAACGTTCGTCTGCCAAGAGGCAGAAAATACTCAAGGTGCTCAGGTAAGAAACGAACACGAAATCCGATGCCTTGAAATTAGTATGATCGCACGGTTGATTGGCAGCAGTTCATAAAGAATAGAAAAAATGATTTTGACGATTCCTATACTAAAATATTTTAAAGAACGTATTAATAGTGTGATATAGTGTGATGCAATCTACACATTAGAAGAAGGCTGCTCATAGATTTGAAATTATTTCCATAACTCTGTTCTTGATAGTGTAACTCTATACAATACATATTAATAATTTTTACGGAAGCGGATTCTCATACCCCGGAAAGGTTAATAGGTACATACTACACATTAAGTATGCGACGAAAAATAAATCGGTCTTAAAAAATTAGCTCGTTATCGCTAAGGTCATAAATTTGAAGTGAGATCCCATTCGTGAATATCCATTTTTAATATATCCTGATTTCTACATGAGATTGGAAGGGTTCTCGTAAAATTAAATTGTGAATAAATGAATAAATTTAAAACTCAATGCAATTTTTTTGGTGGTTTGTAGTATGTGCGTTTAGAGCTCACTGGAAAAAAAAAACACATTGGATCTAGAGTCCAGACTCTTAAAAACATCGACAAGAAAAAATACTCTTGATTCAATCAGATTTAAGCTTAAATCAAGAACCGAGCCTCTTAATTTGAGCGGATTTCCTTTTGATTTAAGCTTAAATCTGATTGAAGCAAGAGTATTTCGACGGTGAAACTACCAAACCACGTATCTCGGTTTGCGACGTCGCAGACTTCCTGTCATGCTTTATTTTTTAAATGAAAAACTACTTAACGTCCAGTCTCGAATATTTCTGTGATTTTTCCTCTTCGTGCGGAGAAAATTCTGTGAAAATTTCAAGGAATGATTTTGATTAGGTCTACTTCAAAAAATAAAATGCGAGCGTAGATTTTTAAACACCACAAACGAGATACGTGGTTCGGTAGTTTCACCGTCGATTTTTTCTTGTCAATGTTTTCAAGAGTCTGGACTCTAGATACAATGTTTTTTTTTCCAGTGCTCATAATCCTACCTGTCGCGATACATCGTTCTCACAGGACACTGTATACGTATATTATTCATTTTTACACTTACTCTGTTTCATACGCATTTATTTGATTTCTCTGATTTGTTCTGTTGCAGGCTGGACCCTCAAGAAGTCCAACCAAATTATCTCAATACTACCCTAGTTCAATGTTGCCTCCCCCACCTCCACCTCCAATGGCCCGTCCTGTTGCGATAATACGGTCAACGGGTAATTTCAATGGTTTGTCCTTCTTTTTCTGTCGCTTCATTATTTTTACTCTATCATTTTTCCACACTCTACTGTCATTGGGATACTCACTTTCATTGCTAATCCTTCAATATCTATGCCTATGGATTAAATGGTTGTAACACTTAATCTTGGAAAAATCTGCATCCCCAGCATTATATCCTGATGAATTCTGTGTACTTGAAGGGTTTGGTCGCCACCTGTAATTTCCACAAACTAGATCTGAATTCAAGGGTTGTTAACTTAATCCTCGTAATTTCAGAATATTCTAAAATTTTTGAAGTAAAAATAGAGATGAAAAAACAAATGTTTCTTCTCTTTTTTTCGCAAAACATGAAAGAGATGGGAGAAGAGGGGGATGGGGGGCTCCGTGGGGTAAACACTAAAGGTAATAGTGAGGCAATTACCCTCAGATGTGATCGTGATGTAGAAATTTACATTAGCCTAACAACCAATGAAAATGGGGCTAAAGCAACGCACATACATAGAAAATCGATTGCGATTTGACTGTTGATTTTTATGTAAAAGTTCGCGAGAAACACGATGGTGCTACTGGTTTTCTCTGAAATCATCTCCCAAGCTCAAAAAAGCTCTCAACTTAAGGCCAAAATGGAGGGGATATCCCACCCTACCCTGAGAGTCCACTTCTACATCAAAACAAACTCTCCATGCAAAGATAGGGGGCAAATACATTGACAGGGCTGTCACTTTATTTGGGGACTCTAAAACTGAAAACACGACATCACTGTCAATGTATTTGCTCCCTATCTTTGCATGGAGAGTTTGTTTTGATGTAGAGGTGGACTCTCGGGATAGCGTGGGATATCCCCTCCATTTTGGCCTCAAGTTGAGAGCTTTTTTGGAGCTTGAGAGTTGATTTCAGAGAAAACCAGTGGCACCATCGTGTTTCTCGCGAACTTATACAGAAGAATCAATAGTCAAATCGCAAATCCCTCACACATGCAACATCTCCATTACCCTCAGATGTGATCGTGATGTAGAAATTTACATTAGCCTAACAGTCAATGAAAATGGGACTGAAGCAACGCACATACATAGAAGATCGTCTGAAGTCATTTTTAAATGGAAAATAAATGTAAGAATCAAGATGGTGAATCCTCTATCCCTGTCTTTGAGTGTGTGAACTTATTTGGCGTGGGCTCTTACTCAATCTTTTGGCGCGGTTAACAGAAAATTACGAAGTCTGATTTAGGCCGGAATTTTAAGACGTTACTCGACCTTTCATTGACTCGAGATTTCCTTGAGATCGCATTTGGAGTGTTCTCGAGAATTGGCGGTATTTTAAGACGCGACTCGAGATTTCCTCGACTCGAAACCTCGTTTCAGGTCACCTCCAATCTTCCTCAAGTGAATTTTCTGAGGAAATATTGAGATTTTCGCGAGGGAGGTACTGAGGTCCTTCAAGGAAGTTCTGAGGAAATTTGGTTAGAAGTGATTTGTTTTGTCATGAAAGTTAAAGTGCTGTAGACGTAGCTACCGAGGTCTACTCGATGTGTATTGAATTCACATCGTCTGAAACGTCGGAATTAAACTTGGGACTTAAAATTTCGTGAAGTTTTTATCCGTTTAAAATCGTATCATGAAAACTGATTTCGATGTGCTTTATTTTCAGGCGAGTTGACAGTTTCCATGGCAAACTCCCCTCCCCCGCCGACCTCGATCACACCCCCCGTGAACGAATCCTCGCCGGGGGAGATCAGTCGGAACAGCCCGCCGGTGGCCGGGGCCCAGGGCGGGCCGGACTCCGGACGAGCGGTGGTCAGCAGTCCCTTCACCGTGACTTCACGGGAGTACCACTTCTCGCACCTGCACAGTCAGCCCGGGCAGGTACTTTACAGCTTCTCGCATGCTCCTCCGTCTAATCACGATTGGAAATGCTAACTCAGCCCTCTCTAAGTCATCTTAGAATAGTTGTTGTTTTCTTTTTCTCTTTCTTTTTTTTTTCGTCGAAAGTTTTGATTAACTCAACTGATTATCCAAACCTTAAATTTAAATGGACTCGTGGAGTCGTGCGTCATGAACGCAACGAATGCTGTTGATGCCTCCATCGATGACAATCAGATTGACATCGGAGTGACATTGAGTTCCTTACAGGCAAATTTTCGCGAGTGGATTCTGTTCAAGTTTTTAACGTACTGCCAACCTCTGGTACGAGAAAACGAAATTCCTTCCGGGCGATGGCGCACCTACAGCATTTGGTTTTCACGCTGGCTACACTGACGGCCACATCCAAAATTCTCGATCCACCTCTACTCGGGAGGTGGGTCCAAAAGTGAATGGATGCCAGCGTTGTCCAAAATTCATTCTTGAGTTTAGTTCTTGTACTCAGCAGAGCTTTCTTCTAAATTGGTTTGCAACCCTGCCAATCTGGTTGAAAAAGTCGACCAAATCCACCCGCGAAAATTCGCCTTTTGACGGTTATCTGTCTCTCATGCTCTCACGCTTGACCTCCTTGTGCAGCTATCTCTCTCTAAAGTTCAATATCAAGATCGGTATGTTTTTTCCTGCATATTTTGATTTGAACGTACGTAAAACAGCACGAGAAGTTCATAGGTGAAAAAATGCCTATTTTAGAACTGTTGGAATTGGAGTGAAGTGACAATACAAAGGAGTCGAGTCAAAGCAAGAGAAAGATTTTTGTCTGGAACCGAATGTATCTTATCTGTAGGAGACAGCTAATGCATCATATCACGACCAAATGAGTCCATTATATTTTCTCTATGTCCTTGCACCAAGGTCCCATTTTATGTTGGACTGATTAGCGAGAAAACATTCTAAAATTGAAATTTTTCCCGGAAAATAGGAGTTCTTGAACGGTCTTTATTTTATTTTGCATCGGTGTGTGCAAACGATCACCATAAGTAATAAAATTATATTCTTAAGGTATGTACTAGTCAATGAATTTTTGGTAGTTTAACTACTTAGATACTCTAAATTTGTCGCAACTGCCGGAAAAAGTACATTAAAATGGATGAAGATCCAGTTCCAATCAATAAGTGCCAATTAAGAAAAATTCACAATTTCTTCTGGTTAACATATTATTCGGGAAATTATCGTCCTAATTTTAAGTTAGAAAAATAATGCAATTGGCCATTCATTACTGAACAGCAATCCGTGTATTCATATTGCATTCAATTTACGTTTTAAAGTGTAACTCTTTGAGTATTTTTTCATGTGACCACTTTCAATTCACTATGAGCTTTTCTCTGTTTCCCAATAAGTCAGAGTTAAGGCAGAATTTCTATCCTCCTGTTACATGTGCTCAAGAACGGAATAAATAATGATTGGGTAACGATGGCCAAAAATATATTGAATTTTTGCTAGAATATCTCGTCTTTTCGTGAACAAGGCATAGTGCCATCAAATAAAAACGCGGAAATGATGACACAAACCTCACTTTTTCAACTACTAAAATTAATATTTGACCGCGATAGCTGACCGAATGAGAGAGTGAGATAGGGAGCTGAGAATGATTCCTGTCAAACAATGAACTATAGAACTTTCAGATTTCAGATATCACGAGAGAATTCGACGAATTTTTCCCAGGATTTTGTGGAAAATATCAATCAATTTATTTCGGTTTCCGTGACTCAAATTCATCTAATTTTTTCTAATTTTCAAAATTCAAGATTTTATTGACTTTAGAGTTCACTCTGATCTCATTTGGAATTTAAATCTATCGAGGAGTTTACAAATTTTCAAACCTTATCCCCCCGGCTTTGAAGATCATTAGCCAATCGGATGTTTTATCCTTTGATTTGATTTTGGATAGTCAATTGAACTAATGAAATGGGTGTTTATGTGTGATTAATTTTAAAAGTTTTATTTTCTTCCAAATAACCCTAGCGATCAGTTTTCTGTTGTGTGTTTGTCACCTTTACGAGGCGATTTTGTTCCTCAATGTTTTATTCTTAACATCAGAACTTTTTAGAAAATCCACGCTGATAAACATTGTGTGACCTTTTTGAAAATTCATGTGCTTTAGCGAAATATTCTTGACAAATTCTGGCACTATTCAACCGTAAAAAATACATGGTTTATACACGTTTACATTATTCCCTTGAAACTGAAGATGACCATAGACCCATTTCTACACCCATTTCAAATTATGCTTGAAGTAAACTGTACATTTCTTATTACTTAATGTCTTATCATCGAATAGAGCTGGCTTTTTAAACTTGATTATTTATACTTGCGATATAATGAAGAGAGATTAATAAGAGAGATACATGTAGGTTTGTAGCCATATTGCTCTAGATTGCATGCATAAAAAAATGCAAAGCTCCGAAATCTACATCCGAGTTAAAATGTTATTGCAGCTTTTTTAGCATGCGGGATTGGCTGTACAACGATATTAGCAAAAAAAAAAAAAAAAAAACATGTCACCAAAATGGTATTTCAAATGTTTGTAAGACTATAGGATGAAATGGATTCTTTACTATTCTGTTGCGTGTTATGTAATACGCAATCAATTCATCTTGAAGTTATTGGGGGTTTCCCTTGGTTATCTTCCGTAACATATTTTTCCATTTTTTCTATTTCATTATAAACACAGCTTACAGTTACTCCTAACGTTATTAAAATTACAGTAAAGTTCTCATCTGAGGAAAAGCATACATTTAGAATGAAACTGTAGTGCCGCTTTACTTTGGCATGGCAGTATTATTTTCGGGCGATTTTTTAAGAGGCTATCGTATAAAAAACCGAGTGGCAAAAACCAAGGAGGTACTCATATAATTTTGACGAGAAGTTGTGTCATTGTTTGGATAGAAAATTGCAGTAATATCAATGATATTTAAAAAATTATCGCTACCTTGTTTGGTATCGATATCTTTTAGTGCTTAAAAGATGAAAAAACTATAGCATATAGCTAAAGAGGTATCATTGTGATTATTTCAAAGAGAAGCCAACGGCGTTACGGATATTTCATCAAAAATGCACATTCAAAGTTGTTTTCTCTTTGTCTCTTAATTTTCATTTATAAAACCATTTTATTCTGTGCTCCACTCGCTTGAAGTTGCAGATTTCTTAGGTCTAATTATACTGTGCCAAATGCTATGATGTATTTTAGAAAACATCTGAGGGATTAAGTTTATGCTGTTAACACAAGAAACTCAAGATTGAAGCAATATTGTAGGTGCTGAAAACTAAAAGTTCCTTATTTACTCGATTGATTGTTTGAAAACAGAGCTGTGTATATTTAATTTTGGAAACATATGAATAATATACCAGTGAAAATCATGGATTATTCATCAATGAGCATTGTTCAATAGAACTGCATGAGATTTTCTCTTTCCACGGAGATTTGTTGATACAAATAATTTACAATAATTTCACGGTCATTTTTCATGATCAACAAGAAGCTCCTTTCTTTTTCCGAAACCTAAAATTTTAGCTCTTCTGCAATTTTTTGCTCCGAAAAGAAAAAAACTCAAAATTTATCACGCAGGTCTTCAGCATATAACTTTTTTCAAACGGAGGAAGTATAAATTACCCATCTCATTACGTTTAAAATGTTATTGCATTTAATGAATGTACATTGTGTATGTTTTAAGATAGGCTCTCTTGTGATTAGAAAATTTTCTTTTTTTTACATAATGATTGTTATTTTTTATTTAGTAAAGCTGTTTATTAATTACCTAATTTATTTAAATTTTGCAGTATTTTTTCGAACAGGTTGTTCAAGCTGTTTGTTGTTTGTTTTTTTACTTGTATTCTTTCGAGTTAGTTCTATTTGTTTTCTTTTTTCACAATTTTATCGTTATTGAAACCTACGCAATTTTATAATTTGGATTTTTGTTTACTTTTAATCATTTAAGATCTTATTAATCCATGATTTAGCCAAGGAGGAAGAATCTTTCTTTCACCTGCGATTAAAATGATTGGTGCTGTTGCATAAATACTCATACTCGTCTAAAAAAGAAATAGTAAACCCATTGCTCTGTATTTATCAAAATCCTCTATCTTCCCTCTTTTTTATCTTAACTGCATTTCTGTGATATGTGATACCGCACAATTTAGGTTGAATTGGGTAATTCAAAAGACAACCATAATTCTCATACAATTAAAGTTTAATATGAATCCAAATTCAACCATCCTGGTGGTTCTCAGACTTTGGTGTTCAACGTCATTGGGAAATTCGAAGTTGATGCAAAAAATATCGTACAATTTAAGAGGAGAAGAGAGACAGCCGCACAATGTTGATCATGGGTTATCATGGAAGCTCAAATTATAAAAAAATTATAAACTTTCTCTTCAGTTTGAGGCAACGTAAAGCAAAAATAAAAGCAAGTACAATTAATTATTTTATTTGGTGTGTAATTCAGAGGAGCTTTGTTGATTGAAAAAAGATCGCCGTTTTCCATCCAACTCCTGAATTTTCATCTTAAATAGTTCAAAACTGAGAAATTTAATTATTGTCTCTCGTTTGATACAAGAGTCATCATTCTTCAGTAAATTTAATGATGTAATGACTCTAAAACTGCAAAAATCAGGTAGCCGGCTGCAAGTTCTTGCATTCTCTCGCTGTACTCTTAACTTAAGGTTCAGTTCACGTTAATACAAAATCGCCAAAAGTTTTGTAAGAACGTTCATTTTCACTGAAACTGTAATTCGTCACCGACTGCGAGCCGATTATTGAACGTCTAAAGCAGCCCGATAAGACATCGAAATGCGATATATTGCATGGTTTAAATAAGGCTATATATCTTGTCTTGTCGACATGGTTTCATTAATCAGCCTGCTGGAACAGTGGCGAGGTAGTGTCTACATGCATGCCTCCTTATTTTTTCGATTCTTCAGTTTAGGAGTTATCATCCTGCAGGGATAATATTTTGGATATCTGTGTAATTTTTGCAGAAATTGTTTTTAGATAACACTGATGATATGCTCTCTTTTTTGCAAACCATTGCTTTATTTTGCCCTTGCGTTGCCTCTCTACCCGAACAGGGTTTATTTTTCACCGCCAAAGATATCTACAAAAATAGAATTTTGAGCTCTCTAAAATCATTCACATATTTTTTCTTGTGTGTAACAAGTTTCATTTTGTCATTTTTTTTCTTAAAACTTTTGTTTTGTGATATGTAAATAACAATAGGTAAATTTTAGCGCTTATCCATTTATTTTGTCAACAAAATTTTCTAGGACGTGACAAAAAATGCTGTAAATTTCATGTACATATGTATTTTAAAGAATAACTTAGAGATAATTTTAAATTGCTCATTTTTATATAACTCTTTTGTTTCAAATTCTGATATTCTACTCATTACGTTTAAAAATTTCCTATTCGCTTGATTTGCTTAATCTCTTTTTTAGTTCAGTTGTAACCGTCAAATCTACCTTCCGGGTAGCTAGTAGATATAGACCAATGATTTCGGTTAATATTGTTTACGATTTTTCATTGGTCCTTCCCATAAACCAATCATACTTTGCCCATCGTATTTTCCGTGTTAGTTTATTTTCTAACGGACTTGATGTAATAGAAAGTCAAGAAGTTTCACGTTGCATCGCTGTTTTTGCTTATTAGTTAAGCATTTCGAGAATTTCACTTTTAAATGAACAAATAATTACTGGATGCGGCTGGTTTAAAAATTACTTGAAATAAATGAGAGAAGCAGAATGAAGCAATATACTTTAGTTTGAACACGGTAATGAAGCAGGAAAAAAAAAATCTCGAATGTCTCTCCACGATCTTACATTTACAAGAATCAAAATTGTAGTATAATTTACCTTTTCAATTGAGTTTCATCTTGCTTCTTTCGTCTATTTTCACCACAAATCTTCTTGAAAATATTTTCCGGTAACCCATCGATGCGCCATTAATTCTTTTGAGTATCAAAAACTGAACTTTGTTTGTATCGGACATCGTCGCGACCCTTAACAGATTAAATCTTCACTATTTGTCATGCGATCGTCATTTGCTTAAATTCCTTGTCTGGAAAAAATCGATTGACGTCTAGCTTTGCAGAATTTTTGGGTGCCCTTCAAAGCAATGAGTTCTAGTCACTATTTATTTTATATTTTTACGACTCGCATGAAAGGTTAATTCGAAGGCACTGTATTTTAAAAGTCTCTCCCCTATCCATGAATGGGCCTGTTGCATGCAAGAGATACAGCCGCGCGAATAGACTTTTTAGAGGTTAAATGACACGAAAATTACGATGGTCACATTAAAAAAGTCTGAAATACACTCCTTACTGCGCAATTTGCGTTGTTAGGAACGCGCTTTTTCAAATTTCCCGCGTCTGGGGGCAGTTTTCTAATCACCGGAAACGAGCAAACGGCGGGCTCGGTGATTTCCGGAAGATGCCGAGTCATTGTTTTGGTGTTATTTTTTCCTTCAGTTTGTTTACAAACCCAACGTGATCTCCTATAGTGGTCCATATACGCTTTATGCGGTAACCAAATCGATCAACTTTTAAATATCCAATGCAATCCTTCTACATTTCATTTCACGATGTCACGAACTCCGATTTTTAGGTTATGTTGTCAGTTTTAGTTGACCGGAAATAGCCGCGAGTTGCCGTTAATTATTTCCGTTAGAAAACTGCCCCCAGACGCGGGAAATTTGAAAAAGCGCGTTCCTAACAACACAAATTGCGCAGTAAGGAGTGTATTTCAGACTTTTTTAATGTGACCATCGTAATTTTCGTGTCATTTAACCTCTCAAAAGTCTATTCGCACGGCTGTATCTCTTGCATGCAACAGGCCCATTCTGTTTCCTCGACGTGTTTCTAAATTATACAATGCTACTACGCCAATATCTCTTACTCAGCACGATGAGGCGTTTTGTTCTCAGATTCATTTTAAATTTTGTAAAATGATGCTGCATGCAGTAAGTCTCTCTGTTCAGAAAAAATAAGCATTTTCGATTTTCCTCCCGAAGATATCTCTAAAATTCTCTAGCTTGGCATCCTTTAGATTTTGGTAAAGTAGCTGCTTTAAGTCGACATTTTTAATGGTCCTGTGCGCGATTTTTATTTTATTAAAGAGAAACACAAAATTGAGAGCGAAATCTAGATGACCTATGCAACGTATGCCAGTGAAGCTTCAATCTGTCTTTTTATTAGAAGTAGTAATACTCAGTAAAAGTTCTGTTTTCTGTTGTTTCTTTTTCATTCCCCTCAGTAAGCGGCCGGCGGAACGAGATTACTTGGTCAACCAAAACTTACTAATACTATTGGTAGTAATGATTTGATAAAATATCACCTCCGATACCGTGGTCTGCAATAATATTTCTAGAACTTGGTGCATATTCTAGGATCCCGTTTATACTATATGCATATTAATAAATCTAGTTTGTTAAAGCAATATTTATAATACATAAATATATTTTATAATCAAAAACAGGTTGTCAATTTAAATAAAAAGAAGAAAATAAGATATTTTCTGGTTCCAGCTTTCAATGTCCTACTTTTCTAATGTGTTCCAAAAACCTGTCATACATTTCCCCCCTTGGTTGTCCATAAAGACTAATTGTTTTTAAAGTCCATTAAAAAATAAATATTATTGAGAAGGAGTAAGAAAAAAATATATATATTCAATACAAAATGAATAGCAACGAGAAGGGTTATAGGACATTTCGTCAACGATGTTTTGTCCGCGCACCTGTTTTTTCCAGTAATTTACGTCCACGCATTTTTTCGGCACGGGAGTTTTGGTCCACGTGCCAGTTTAGACCCAAAGTTAATTGGCCCACATGTAAATACAAACGACAATTGCTCACGACGTTTTTGGATGAAAATATATAATGTCTTGGAAGAATGAGGGTTTGCTTGTTTTTTTGTTCTATCTGTTTGGTCCAACGGAGAATAATATGAAGTTGAGAGGTTTGGTAAAAATGCGGGAGCGTCAATTCCATAAGACAAAATTAACTAAAACTCTCTACACCTTTTTGGTGTAACAGGACTTAATTATCTTTCAGAAAATTCCCACCTTGTGATACCTGAACCGGATAAACCTCTATATTTGCCTCAGCTAAAGGCTCTTAGATTATTCTTGTGTACGATAAGTATCTTGATTTATTTTGCGAGGAAAGATCTGTACTTTTAAAGGATGCCTGTCATTCTTAATGTGTTCAATTTCGTATACTACTGTGCTACACCTCTGCTGCTTCAGGCGCCGCCGCACGTCAGGCGGGCGGTCAGCGCCAAACGCGCATTGGCGCCTACAAACCTAAGTGGATACTTCAAGCATTGTGCAATGCGTGAAGTATCCACTTAGGTTTGTAGGCGCCAGTGAGCCTCTCGCGCTGGCAGCACGCCGCTCCGCTCTGTTAGGCCTTAATATTTAGCGTTTTTTAACTCATGATTTTGAAATGTTTGCACACTCTGCATTGATTATTCTCATCGAAATTGATGGGCAAGAAATATGTATCAATTTATCAAAGGATAATAATATTATAATGTGTGCTTTTTAAATATTGGTGGCTCCATGTCAAATTTAACGATTTCCAAAGCACTTTAATTTTTTCTTTTACATTTTGTGCTTTTATTGCGCTGCAGCGAGGTGTACGCGCAACGAAACTCAAAATTTGACGTATTTGACTCTAAAAGATCAATGTACAAATGGGTTAAAACTAAAGATTGCGTGCTTCTTGGTTTTTTCCCCTCTTTTATTCTTTTTTGCAGTTTCTGTCGGCCTAACTGCGGCTCATTGAGATTAATGTCGCTTGGAAAAGGTTTTACAAATATTTGTCACGTTTTAAAAATATAATGTGTTTTCAAAATGAAGTAATAATTTCGGAAAGAAAATAAAAATAAAAAAATAAAAAAAGCACTTATACATATATAATTTATATTGTACATTCAATACTGTAAGGATGGAAATAAAACCAAATATTCACCAATGACAATTTAAAAAGACGATTCAAAAGGAGAAAGTAATAAAATTTCATTTAGAAAATGAGCAACCATAACAACACCTCCTTCTCTCTCAATTTCTCATTTTTATATTGTCAATATAATTTTACACACCGACTAAAATATAACGCTTGGACCAAGTCACTGTTGCTTATTTGGCGTAAACTACTGGACAAAAAAAGTGCGCGGACAAAAAATCGTTGACAAAATGTCCTGAAACCACGAGAAGAGGAATCTCAGATAATTGATGTTTTCACATACTGGTAACTTGACTTTAAATTAATCAAGGTTATTTGAGTGTTATTATTAAGCTAAACATGTTAGCATATCATAGATTATTTCAGTCGGGCACATCCCGGTCTTGGAAGAATTTTTATTAATCAGGGCAGGTCTATTGTATTGTTGAAAAGTCATAAATTTATTCAGCTGCAAACTATTTTAGTAAATTAAGCTCACTCTCAGAAGGAATGGAGGTTCACTTGCTGAATACAGCGCAATACTAGACTGGTAAAAGAATGAATTAATGATTAATTCTCCTTGAAAAAGAACTCAGTAGACTCCAGTGGGCAATAGCAAAATTCTGCTTTCATTCATCTTGCCTTACTACATTTGATGATTATCATTTTCGGCTATATACATTGCTCAACTTGCTCAAAAAACTTATTTCATGAAAATTTAGCTTCTGAAATATTTGAGTTGAATTTAATTAAAAGGAACAGTTCATATTTAAGTTATAGAAGAGGATAAAGCTTAAAATTTTCCTCATCTATAGCTATCGCTGTAATAATGAATTTAAGTCCAACTTTAGTGCAGTACAAGTTATTTCTGAGCTTTGATTTTTTTGGCAGGCTGATTGAGCTTTGAATCAATCTTATCTCATCATGCTTTAAAGCATGACTTTGTTTCTCTCTGTTAAAATCAGCCAATTTTGTCGCGGAATAGCGCCTGAAAGCCCACCTTTATCATTGAACACTTTCTTAAAAAATGAATTGTACCGACATTCAATTCGGTTTCCTCAATGTTCAACTACATTATGATGACTTTAATTTTTGCTCAAAGTCACCCACTCAACTTACAGCAATAGCTAAAATGAAAGAAAAAGAAAAAAAAACTCACAACCCATGGAAATTCAGAAATAGGAGTTCCATTCTGCCAAAATGTTCAAGTACCTAGAGCGCCTATCAGAGGTAATATGAACGAAAAGGTTACCGAAAGGATGAGGCTCCTATAAATTCTACCCTTAGTGCTATAGTGACATAATGGATATTTCCAATAGCATATCAACAATATAAATATCGCACCCGTCAAATGAAAACAGAATAAAATCAAGGATTACGTCTCGGTCAACTATGTTAATTTTATGTACCGAGAAAAGACACGGAAATGTGGTATTTTTTGTTTTTTGTGATGCTATCCTTCCTGGGCCTCCTGGATACTTAAGCATTTTGATAGCATGAAAATGCTTACCCCTAGACATGTATGAGTTTTATCTATTGTTTGGGGAGGGGGGCTTTTTGAACTAGACGCAACTCAGAAAAAACATCTGTAATTCAATTTTCTTCAACCTAGATCCACGTAATCGGAAGTTTTAGAGAAACAAAGTTAAAACGCTTGTAACTCTGTTCTGGATCACCATTTTCCCTGCGAGTCAAATCTGCGCCGAAAAAAGTATCACTAATGAGATTTATCTGTATGTTGTGGCATTTTACGGTATTGTTAATTTTTATTTAAGTGCATCCGTAACGATATCATTCTCCGCGGCGTATCTCACCATTTCACAATTGAGTTTACTAAATAAAAAATGAGGAAGCATAGCTTGTGGAGTATTCAAATAATTAGGGTCGTTGGTTTTCATTCTAGATATGGAATCTTTCTTTTACATTAAAGACGTTCCCTCCATTAAAGGAACATATTCTATCACCTCCGAATACATCCAAATTCAGCTACTTAGAGTCACAAAAACACCGGAGTAATAAAACAGGATTTATAATATAACATAACAGATCAAGAATCGTATCCTAACCCTATTTGATTCTGCTTCAATAATCGGCTTACGTGTTTAATTTGGTTTGTTCTTGCAATAATAAGCTGTTTTACTCTTATCTGTGTGGTTCTGACTGAAGTTTTGCTTTAACATAGAATAGAGTGCTGAAGTTGATGCTAGAATTTAACTAGTTTTTGCTAACCGTTTGAAACCTACGTATCTGCCGATGCATTTGGACTCAAAATCAGGATGGTAAGTGATGTGATTTTTGAATTCCAACTGCACTGAAATGATTATCACAGTATAAATATTTATACACACCACATGGTGGTATTTATACACTCCACATGGACACCCATGGTGGTGTTATTAAATACTGCAAATCTTTATTTCAGCAAGCAGATTGCTAAGCTAGAAACACTGAACTTTTTCTCCTTCTATTTCATAAATTCACGAGGACATTGACAAAATCAAATGCGTTTCGTACCAGACCGAGATGTATCAATTCTGGATATTTGTTCGACGAAAGAACCAAAAATAATAAAGATTACCCTCAAATGCGTTAAGCAGAAAGGAATCGAGTCACATCTGCTTTTGCCAGATTTAACAGAGCAATTTAATTTTTTACGTGAAAACGGTTGTGCGGATTTTGGTGCAAATTTTGAAGAATTTCCTGAACAGTATCAAGCAAATTCCATAAACTTTTCAAAGGAATAAGCACAGAAACATTTTCTAATAAAAAATTAAACGGTCCAGTTTTTGGCAATAGCCGATTTGGCCTGGTTCCTTTCTGCTAAACGCCGTCCGAACAACTATAAGTACCTAATGATAAAAGGCTTGCCTCTGAGAAGCTTTACTGCTTCCGTGAAAGTGTCAATTCAAATTTGGCGGCAAAAGCCGACGCAATGCCAGACTGAGCTCTGTTGTTGAAACGCGAAGGCTGTAATCGATTTTTGTCCGTTCAGAGGCTCTTTACTTCTCGTTTCGTTCGTCAGAGCGCAGTGCGAGTATCTCGTGGCGGACATCCTATATTTCAGAGATGAGAGGTTTATTTGTTCGTCAATACCACTGAAGACAGAGAAATACGTTTACTTTTTTTAAAAGTATAATTATTGACTCTAAAGCATTAATAAATAAAGGGGGTACCAGATCGACATGGAAAATATAAGTGAGATAATACTTTATAACTCTTCACTTATTCATCATTAAGTTTTATCTGGTGGCGGGTACATCAGATAGCTGAGCAGCTTATTTTTATGACTAGATAAATAAATTTCCGGATTTTAAAATAAAGTTTGCAGAGGAGTTTGCAGTTATTCAAATGTTGACGAATGAAGTCGAAGAATAAGCTTCACTGATTGCAACGTCAAGAATCTCGACTCCGGTTTTGTTTTATGACAAGAAAAGGAACCAGTAGAACTTTTACTTCCTAATTTTCCTAATTTCCTATGACTTGTCTTCACTTTTTGTATAATATGGATAGAAAATCAAAAGGAGATATTTTGGTGAGTTTTCTCTCTCTCTCTCTCTCTCTCTTCCCCCCCTCTCTCTCTCTCTCTAAAAAAAATTAAATAAGATCGGAGATGTTTAACGTTGCAACGGAGTTCTGCATTCTTTGACTTCAGCTATCGACGTAAATTTTAAGATTTCCTCCCGTCATTTTCCATTGAAAACTCCTAGAGGAATTTTTAGAAGAGAGACAAGATTTCAATAAAAATTCCGCATAAGTACGGTGGCTGTAAGTATAAACGAACTATTCTGTCCCGCTGGGGAAAAACGCCGTTTTGAAATTTAAACGTCGCCAAATTTTTGCTAATGAAATTAGAATTATTCTGAAAACCTTGTATGTTTACTTTTAAAGTATCGAAGAGTTTTATTTGCCATTTCAAAAGGAGTTTCTACACTTTCTGTACGGAAATAACAATCAGAAGTTCCTCAAATAGGGATGTCATATAGTCCAACATCTGCCTTCAATTAAGAGTTCCTAATGCTTTTTTCAGGGAAAAAAGGGTTTCTGAGCTGAAAAAAAGCTCAAAACATAATTTTCTACAAAAATGAAGAGACTAAAAGTTCTAAGAAGAAGAAGAAGGATTCTAAATGGCAATAAGTTTATGACGTCATATGAAGTGACATAACGACCCACGATCCAATCAAACATTGCTGTGCCATTCTTATTCTAAGTTAGACATTTTATTCAAATAAAATAAATAAGTAAAATGAATAAGTATTTACTTTAAAGAAGTATGATATTGCAAGACACTTGGACGGCAGAACTGAAATAATCAAACGGTGTTTTTCTAGAGTATAGTAATCATGAATTGGACCGAGTTCATCAGAAAAGAGCCAACCCACATTGAGTTGAAACTGAGAAAAAGAGGCTTAAAGTTGTATCCCTGCGTAAGGCTCAATGTTAAAAATACTCTTTAACTCATCTTTTTACAGACTAAATTCGTCTTTTCGACTTTTAGTTTCTGGCAAGAGAAAATGTACGGCTAGTGGAACTCAAAAACATTCTTAACTCAGTTTTTTCGAAAATGTGGGTTGGTTCCTTTCTGATAAACTCGGTCCAATTGTATGCATGCATTGTAAGTTTGGCACATCGTAAAATGATTGAAAAAACAATCGAGCTACAAGCCAAAAATAAATTAAACAAATAATATTTCAAACTACATAGAGATGAGATTTAATAAAAAAAACTTACAGGAAACAAAACTAGTTTCGACCGCCAACAACTGCGGTATTCTTCAGTGCACCAAAATCATCTCTACGCAATTTTAAATATTATTTGTTTAATTCATTTTTGGCTTGTGGCTCGAGTATTTTTTCAATAATTTTACCATGTTCTATGGCCTTGTCTCCACGGGCCTTTTTACGAGATTTGTCCCAGGGAAAAGTCCCCTTTACGAAGTTGGGAAAAATATTGAGTTAATCAATATTTTTCCCAGTACCAAGTATGGTCCTTTTACTTCTAAGGACCTACTGAGAGAGGAAGAAGAAGTGAAAACGAATCGTGCGATATTTTGTTGAATATAATCAGGTTTGTTCAGTTAAAATAATGTGTCTAATTGTCAATTGAGTGCAATTATGATTTTAATCCCGGTTAAATACTCGATTTTATCTAATTTATCTTCCCGCGCNACTGCGCAAGCGTCGGCCATGATGAATATTGCCGACGATGGAGGGACTCATCTAACAAAATGTTCGCCTGTGCAGTAGTATCGTTTTTGAAGCGGGAAGCTCAAAATAACGCAAATTTCTTACGCAGATTGTGAATTTATGAGTGCATTTCAGACTTTGCCGATGCGCTCATCGTGATTTTTGAGGCATCATCCATAGGAAACAACTCTTCATTCTGCACTAGCAAAATTTTGCAACAGGCCCATTGTCAATTGAGTGCAATTATGATTTTAATCCCTGTTAAATACTCGATTTTATCTAATTTATCTTCCCGCGCAAACTAGTCGCAGGACCGTATGAGCCTCGTCCCGTGGAGACAGTAACTGGGAAAAATCCCAGAAGTTTCATTCCTGCGATTCGAACTTGGGACAGATCCCATGTAAACGTCCCGTGGAGACAAGGCCTATGGGCGCCAGGCAAATTGGCATTAAAATGTATTTGAGCGCATCTTGGTGAACATGAAGCGATGACCTGTATTAATTTTGTTGCAGCTGTTCAGTTATCCTAGTATAAATCCTGTTAGTGCAATGTCAGGCGTGATTAGTCCGACGAATTTGAGCTTGTTTTCGACTCCGATCACTGTGACCTCCCCCCGGAGCAACCCCCGGCATCCCCCTCCGAGTTTGCCCCGGTGGAACCCGTCGGCGCCCTCCGGCTCGGCGCCGTTTATTAGCCTCGACGAGGACTACATGATGACGCCCCTTATTTCCGCAACTAGTGCTGACAACTCATCCACTGGACTAATGGACGATGGTAAGTACGATGTTCCCTTCAAAATTTTCATTGCCAGTCAGAATAAGTCACTTGCGCCAGTCCTACACAGGGTGTCCCCTGTCCCCAAGTCCGTACCCCCCTCGTAACTTTTGAACGGTTAGAGATAGAAAAACGAAACTTTGGGAATGTTTCTATCTGAAAGTGGACCATCTTTTAGATGGTTTCTTCTGGATCCTCGCACATTTTAAAACCAGACTCTTGGGTAATTTTAGACGATTTGAATAAAATCAATGAATAAATTACTCATGAATAATCAATTTTTTCCGGGTTTTCCTTATTTTGTCCAGAGAGTTGTTCATCAATCAGGGTGGATGGCGCAAGGATCGCACTTTTGTGTCATGCCTCGCGTCATATTGATAACGGCGTTTCGATGCCGTCTTGGACTTGCATTCTTGCAGGTATGCACTATAATCTAGGCTCATCGACGAGTGTGATCGGATAAGGTTTAAGCAGACCCCAAAAGTTATAGATGTCCGAGCGTGACCTCAGTTTAATATTTTAATGCAACTGCCTGTGCAGCTAGACCCTTCCTCATTCTCAATCTTGTACTTGTATTCATTTGATTTTTTTTTTTTTTTTTTTTTTTTTTTTTTTTTTTTTGAACTTTTTGGTCTTTCCTCGTTTTGCGCAAAGTGGAAATTTGTTTTTGGGCGGGGGGTCCAAGCTAAGAGGAGGCCGCGTTCTTTGAGAGAGAATCCTGAAATCCTCTTATAGCTTGCTGTTGCGAAAATTTAGAAAAATCCATGATTTGCCCCTTATTTTGAATAAGCCGTAGCAAGCTCCGACTAAGGGCATTCAGGGAAAACAAATTTCATAAAAGCAAAAAGTCTTGTTTTCACCCATAGAACATGCTCCTACAGGGCAGTGACGATTCCAGCACATTGGCAACTTGGTCAATACTCCATTTAAGGTCTTTGAATATATCGATTCTAGGTGAGACGCTGCCTCACCTAGAATCAATTGTTTTACATACACTGAAAAAAAAAAACACATCGGATCTAGAGTCCAGACTCTTGAAAACATTGACAAGAAAATGGACTCTTGATTCAATCAGATTTAAGCTTAAATCAAAAGGAAATCCGCTCAAATTAAAAGGCTCGGTTTTTGATTTAAGCTTAAATCTGATTAAATCAAGAGTATTTTTTCTTGTCGATGTTTTTAAGAGTCTGGACTCTAGATCCAATGTGTTTTTTTCTTCCAGTGTACGTTTAAATCCAGGAAAAGCATCGTTGCCATTGTAGCCAACTTTTGAAGAATCGCCACAGATCCCGGAACAAAGGGCATGGATTAAGTGGATCGCATTTAGCAAAAAAGAACCGAAAATCTCCCAGAATAGCAAATACCTTTGGCTTCCCGCCAAAAAATTGTTAATTTTAAAGAAAAATAATTGAGTAAATTAGATATTGTGCATGTATTATGTATTTTTAAGAGAAAAGAAGAAGTCGCACGATTTTGAAGAAGCTGTAATCCAGAGGCGGATCCAGCAATTTGGCAACACCGGATTCCCTCCGTTAAAATCTATGTTAAATAATCGATTCTTGGCGGAGCACTTGGCCCCTCCAAGGATCGATACATTTCCATAGGTTTAAATCGAGAAAAACAATGTTGCCAATTTGCTGGATCCGCTAATGCTGTAATCGCGCTGGTTCCTTTTTGCTAAATACGATCCAAGTGCAGTTTATCGTTTGACTGATAAGTGCGAAATCGATTGTTCACAGAGCGGTACTTTACAACTGTAGTGCACACTAGTGACGGAATGGACACGAGTCATTCTCTCGGAGGACCAGCTTCGAACGGCTCCAGTGGGAACCACACCCCTCCCTCCTCCCGATCCGGCCACTCGCCAGTATCCACCCCCATCAAAACGCAGCCCCCATAGTCTGCACCTCCCTCACCGCTCTGAAGGCTCCGTGATTTTCAGCTGGGTCCCACCTGCTCTAACGTACTTTTGTAACTACTAGGACACAAGTATGAATACTAGATGAATTTCGTGCCAAAAGTTAGGTGTATTTTGTAACTTATTTTTACTTAAGTGAATTATTTTCCTAGTTAAATTATCCAATTAGTTCCTTTTGTTCACTTGCTTTGTTTCAAAATATTTCTTATTTCCGAAGTCGCCGCTTGAAGCGGGGCTCTTCTTGGGTATCTCACAAAACTTTCGAATGCCACGGGCCGTATTTGGGGCTCTTTTTAGGTATCTCACAAAACTTTCGAGCGCCAAGGGCCGTATGTGGTTTTCTTTTGTAAAACGTTAGGTTTTTTTCGCACATGAATTTCTTTGAACAGTATTGAAGTTAATGAACCGTGAACACACCCAGAAAGAGTAACTAGCTAATTAAATCTCGCGTGTATGTTTTATTTTATTTTTTCCTGTTGATTTTCTTCATTAGTGAGTATATTTCTGAATTTTAATTCTTGAAGCTGCAAAATCTTCATTCGATGAAGGAATACGTGGAAGTAATAGCGGGTCTGATGAGAGGTACGTTTATACTTTTCTTCTTAAATTTGAAGATTGATGAAATGTTTGATCTTACTTAATATATATGAATTTATAGAAAAATTGGTTCTGAAAAGAATTCAAAACGTCCTCTCATTGCCTATCTTAGTCAATCAGCAAGTCGTTAAGTTTTGAAATTTTCGTTTCAAATTAATTTTTTCTACAACGACAGGCATGTTAAATGATGAGTATCAAGTGACTCTTATCCAGGCCATTTCTTTTTCGATTGCAACCGAAACGATGTGTACGGTTTTGTTGGTGAACTTTTGGAAGAAACCTTCATGCTAAGATTCAACGTCATCTTTTATACTATTAGACAGATACGCTATAAAAATTATAAGCCGAATCGAGCTTGGTACATCCTCCTAAAGTCGCAGTTCTTTTGAAACTCGTAGTCCAATTTCTATTTTTGACCCGGACTGAAAATGGTGCAGAGTTTTGAACCCTACCTGTGGCATAAGTTACCCTTTAAAGTTTTCCTTGCCCAAATTATGGGTAACTTACAACATGGCGTACCTATATTAGCGCACCGACATTGAACAGCAGTCTCATGAATTAACTTTTATAAAGTTTTGTTCAAATCCCTGAACAGAGAAAGACTGATGTTATTGTAATAAATTAACAACAAGTAATAAATGTGTGTTAGGTTATGTCACAACATGTTTGAACAAGTAATGTTATAAACAAGATCCATAATATTGCCTGAAGTTTGGTTCAACAAAAAACTTTCCACTGGAAGGTAGCCCACTCACCCTATATTGTCCGCCATTAGAGTGGCCTTGACCTATATTACTGAAATATTTAAAAATGTTTAGCTTATTTGAGTTCATGTACCTGATCCTTACGCAGATTTTCCCTCTTTTATAATTTAAGGCTTCTAAGACCTTGTAAGTATTGCATTTTTGCAATTTTATAGGAGTAATGATTTTTCCTTGTTCCTTTTGTTATCTTTTGTTTTTAACTCTGCACTTTGCTTTCTATACATTATTTTTTCTACCAATTGGGTTTTGATTCTCAAACATAGTCCAACTGAGAATACGTTGTATAAAATTAATTGAGATCCCCTCCCCAGTAATACGATTTACGGCTGTTTACACCACCCGTAAACAGCAAAAATGCGGAGGTACAAACTATGTATGGGTGCCACTTTTTTCCATCCAACAACATAATAAAAAAATACTGTCGAATATAATTGCCCTGGCCCGTTCTCATCCGAATAATCTCTGTCTCCCTCAAAATGCCCCACCATATATTTTTTTTTCATTCGAACGCATCCATCCTAACTGTATTATTCCTTGCCGGTGTTTAATTTTACTTGTATACATAATACATTTTCCCATGAAAATTGTGTCAGAAAATTTTAAATGTGTGTGATTTTTGGTTTAATTAAAAACAATTTATCTTCAACGCTCCTGCTGGTAAAACTATAACCCTTTCCAATTCGAATTTTAAAAAAATGAACGAATGAAAGTCATTAACAGAAAGGGTGATAGTAATAAATAAATAAATAGCAGAATATATGTATTTTAAGGAAATCAAGTGTCAAAACATTTTACTCCGTCCATTTTGTAAAGAGCCACCTCACGCAATCTGCGTTTCGAAGAAAATGAATCAGTAAACCATTAAGAAAATGAGACTTTTCCTCATTGCTCATCCATTAAAATAATTCTCAGTCAATTCCTTTGTGAATGTCACTATCACGAAAGCTAAAGGCCAGGGGAAAACGGAGAAGAAGGGATGTAAGAAACCCCAAGCAAACTCACAGAAATTATTTACAGGGCTGCTGAGTTATTTCCTTAATCTCATCCTACAAATCCCTATTACTTTAAACATTAAAACAACAATTATTATAATATGTTAACTTACAAATTCTATGTAAAACTAATACATAAACTTATACGTTACATAAATTTTCATTTTTATTATTTCAGCTTTCTAGCTGCCTGAAAGCCAAAAATCAAATTCATCTCTTGAAAATGCAAGTAAATCCCGGCATGCCAACTGATTCATGTATTTGAAAAACATAATAACCCATTTATAATTGTTTTTCCTGCAGTTAAAATGTAGAGAGAAGTTGGGCGTTGTAAAGAAGGCTGAATAAAAAGTTTTAGAATAACAGATATGGCATGTTTTTAACTACGAGACTCAAGTTTCTGAAGTTGATCCTCCATTGTAAAAGAAGTATTTTGAAACAACTGTATTTGAATAAAACTTATTTTATCCCAAGCTAGCATAATTCATTTAGCGGCTTTTGACATGGCATTCAATCTTTCATAATTTCTTAGCATGTACATTTAAACCATTGTATGACTTCTGGAAAAATAATTAATGCAATACCGCTACTTATTTTTATAAATTGTACAGTTTCATCAACATTTTTTTCACTCTATTTATGACATTGCTGTTATTTTTCTTTTTCCAGTAATAATTAGTAGCTCCTTTTTTTGTTGGGTACATATGTCACAATGTTTATTGTGATTCAAATAGAAAATGTTGTTCTTTACTTAATTTTTTCTTAGATAAATCACGATTGTTACTCTGCTGAATGCCTAGCCAGGTTCAGAATAGAATTATGAGTTTTGGGTTTTAAGTTATAGTTAATGTAACACTTTTTTATGTTTATTCGCCTCTTAAGTATCGATGAATAATAAATTTGATCAAATGAATTTGTTTAAAAAAGAAAAGAAATCATACAAAAGTTTTGAGATATTTTTCTTTTCCTTCTTTCCCCTTAAAGGGTTATAGGACATTTCGTCAACGATTTTTTGTCCGCGCACCTGTTTTTTCCGGTAATTTACGTCCACGCGTTTCTTTGGCACGGGAGTTTAGGTCCACGTGCCAGTTGAGACCCAAAGTTAATTGGGCCACATGTAAATACAAACGACAATTGCTCACGACGTTTTTGGATGAAAATGTATAATGTCTTGGAAGAATGAGGGTTTGCTTGCTTTTTTGTTTTGTCTGTTTGTTCCAACGGAGAATAATACATAGTTGAGAGTTTTGGTAAAAATGGCAGAGCGTCAATTCCATGAGACAAAATTCACTAAAACTCTCTACACCTCTTTGGTGTAACAGGACTTAACTATCTTTCAAGAAATTCCCACCGTGTTATACCTGAACCGAATAAACCTCTATGTTTGCCTCAACTAAAGGCTCTTAGATTTTTCCTGTGTACGATAAGTATCTTGATTTATTTTGCGAGGAAAGATCTGTACTTTTAAAGGATGCCTGTCATTCTTAATACGTTCAGTTTCACATAATACTGTGCAACACCTCTGCTGTGAAATAGTTCCTTCAGACGGCGCCGTACGGGCGGTCAGCGCGAAACGCGCATTGGCGCCTACAAACCTAAGTGGATACTTCAAGCATTGTGCAATACGTAAAGTATCCACTTAGGTTTGTAGGCGCCAGTGAGCCTCTCGCGCTGGCAGTACGCCGCTCCGCTCTGTTATAGGCTTTAATACCTACTTATACTCGCATCGTCAGCGTTTTTTAACTCATGATTTTGAAATGTTTGCACACTCTGCATTGATTGTTCTCATCGAAATTGATGGGCAAGAAATATGTATCAATTTATCAAAGGATAATAATATTATAATGTGTGCTTTTTAAATATTGGTGGTTCCATGTCAAATCAAATGATTTCCAAAGCACTTTAATTTTTTCTTTTACATTTTGTGCTTTTATTGTGCTGCAGCGAGGTGTACGCGCAACCAAACGCTCAAAATTTGACGTATTTGACTCTAAAAGATCGATGTACGAATAGGTTAAAACTAAAGATTACGTGCCTCTTGGTTTTTTCCCTCTTTTATTCATTTTTGCAGTTTTTGTCGGCACAACTGCGGCTCGTTGAGATTAATGTCACTTAAAAAAGAGATTTGGAGAGTACATGATCTACTGAACGAGTGCAAACTGAATTAATTTTCAGATTAAGGAAGTTGTGTGTGACCAAGAGTGGCTGCCACCTTTTAATCGGGACTGTAGTAGGGCGGCATTTTCCTCGACCGGGGGTGGCTACCGTGCTACTGCCACTCTTGATTATATGTACATTACAGTAATTGGACACTCTGGATGCTACTTTCATTTACGTTCTCCTAGGAAATCCATTGTATCTATACATTTTCACCGGAAACCTGCACATCTTTCCTGTTCCATACCAAATTCAGAAAATCCGCACTGAGGAAGAAAAATCATGCTATGTAAACCGCAGCACAAATTCAAATGCATCGGTCTAGCCGTTCGGCTCATGTAATCACTAATGGTGCATTCTCCGTGCTGTACGTGGAGAAAAATACTTCGTGAATGGGACCCGAAATTGGGGTCATATGGATTTGAAGTTTTCGGCCCAGGCATCCGAAAACTTGAAATCCAGTTGCCGAAGTTCGGGCCAGACATCTGAAGCACTTCGGTATGTACCAGGACCTGAACCCTTTGGCGTATACCGAAGTACCTCAGGCGTACCTCAGACGGCAGGTAGATCTTAAGTTTTCGGATGCTTGATCCGAAAACTTTATAGATCCGTATGACTTCAACTTCGGGTCCCACGCACGAAGTTTTTTTCTCCGTATAAGAGCCGCATGCTGCTCGGTTCTTACAACTATGCTTGGTTCATGTAACCGAACTTTTAAAGCAAAATGAACCGTAAAAAAAGAATAAAAGAACAATTTAGTTTTGGGAAAAGGCTGCAAATAAAGAACAAAGAATAAACAAAACCCGGAACGTTTCAAAATAGTTACAATTTCATTTTCAACCGGAAAATAAATCAAAAATAAAATGAGCCTTCGCTACGCTGTTATTGCGAGACCTAGACTAAGCCTTTTCCCCAAACTAAGTTGTTCTTTTATTATGTGTATTTTGGCTGATTAAGTTGTTTCTCATTCCGTAAAAAGAATTTGAATACATGAGTTGAAGAGTTGAAAGAGCCCAGCGACACAAACCGATGATAGGGTTACGCGATCCGAATAGTGCGGCTATTATAGAATACAGCACCAGGCATCAGAGACAATATATTTCAGATACCCTGTGCTGCTGTATCCTCCTCATAGTTGAAAAGTCACTTTTGAAAATCAACACTCAAATTTTCGCTCCTCGGACGTTAGAGCGTATACCTATTCCCATATGAGCTCTGGAAAGCATAGACTTATACGGAAGATCGGGCTCACATGAAAATCGAGATACGCCCTTACGTCAGCCGAGATTAGCCGAAATGACTAATGACCAAAGCAGAGCAGTCCTGATTTAATTTCCCAAAACTCACCTGAAAATTGCTCACGTGCTTCGTTAATATTTATAACATGCAACACCCGCATCGATACCCCCAGACTGACGTTCCAGCTTAAGCGATTGGAAGGGTATATTCGTTGTTTCCTCAGCGGAGGAACAGAACTACATTTCAATGTTGCCAAATTCCCCCCCCCCCCCCGAAAAGTGCGTTTTTCCTAGAAAATCTTGGGAGAATCTTGTTCTAAATGAAATTTCTCGCGATATTTCTTATGATCTCATGTCAAAATTAGCTAAATTTTGAGAAAATATTGTACAAGTTCGTGAGGAATTCAATCGTTTGAGTCAATCTTGCAACCTTGGAATTGAGTTACGTTTCTTCGTTCGTCTCTAAAATGACTGTCTACCAAGTATGTATGGGAGACTTGAAGGAAAAGATTCATAAGTGCAGTTTTTGAAAAAATTAAGCTATTAATAATTTCAAGTAAAACTATTTAGTCTATATGCATATTCTGCGAACATTTTCTCCCAAATTCCAATGTTTAAGCATCAAAAAGCCAGTTCGGAATTTCTTTCCTGCTCAACGATCCATGTAATTTCCTAACTTCAAACACGTATTTCTCGAAGGAGCAAAAACTGCACTTATGCGCCTTGTCGTCCAAGCCCTTCATTAGACCGAGTTTATTCTTCCCTCTGTGCGAGTTCTTTCAGTTCCTTCAGTGCATCTGTACTTCTTTGATGGCAGTAGGCGCAATGGACCTACCTGTCCTAACTAGGGGTTTTTCAGGGATCCCAAATATGCAGAATTGATCCCTGTGAATAAATGGGGACGGAGCCCCTCGCCACGCCACGATAGGAAAATCCAGAAAATATTTTACAGGTACAAGTTCGTAAAAAATCCAATTGTTTGGGTCGATGATTCTGCAACCTTGAATGAGCATCGGACTAGGGTTAGTACAAACTACACATCCATGCTCCAGACTTTCAAATTTTCAGGGTTAAAAGCCGAATGGAGTCTGTTTCTGCAGATCCGCTCGTCATCTGTGCGAGTTCTTTCAGTGCATCAGTACTTTTTTGATGACAGTAGACGCGGTGGCCCGACCTGTTCTAACGAGGGGTTTTCCAGGGATCCCAAATTCGCAGCGTTGATCCCTGTGAATAAATGTGCACGGAACCCCCGCCAGAGGACGACAGGAAAACGCGGGAGTCTCAGTTGGCGGAAAAACCACCCCGAGTCACAAAACGACCTGATCTTATGCTGCCGTGCTAAGGAAGAACGCCGTATGAACATTCAAGAGTTGCCAAATTTCCTTCGATAAAATGTTTATTTTTGAGGAAATTCATGAATATTTTCCCTTGACATTTTCAGAAACTTTAGGTAAAGTTGCAAGCAACGTTATCTGAAAAATTGGAAGAAAAATATTCAAAAATTTACGAGGAAATTTGCGTATTATCAAAGGAGATTTGGCAACGCCTGACGTTTCATACGGCGTTTTTTCTTAGCACAGCTGTATGCGCCTTGTCCTCCGAGCCCCTCATATTTTATGACCGATATTTGGACCGCTTTTAGCAGAAAGGAACCAAGCCACATCAGCTTTTGCCAAATTTAAGTGGGCACTTTAATTTTTTACGAGAAAACGTTTGTAATGATTTTTTTTGAAAATTTTAAGGAATTCGCTTCGCACTATGGAGAAAATTCCCCGAAACTTGCATGAAAATCTGCACAACCGTTTTCATGTAAAAAATTAAATTGCCCAGTTAAATTTGGCGATAGCTGATGTGGCTTGGTTCCTTTCTGTTTAACGCGGTCCATTTTTTCCCTCTCTGTGCGAGTTCTTTCAGTGCATCTGTACTTCTAGACGCAGTGGCCCTACCTGTCCTAACGAGGGGTTTTCCAGGGATCCCAAATTCGCGGAGTTGATCCCTGTGAATAAATGTGGACGAAGCCCCCCGCCAGAGGACGACAGGAAAACGCGGGAGTCTCAGTTGGCGGAAAAAGCACCCCGCGTCGCGTCGAGTCGCGTTGTCGGCGGGGGAGGGGGTGGCGGATCTTGCCCCCTCGGCGTGTGTCGGGCGTCGCGGCGCTCAGTGTTGCTTGGCGCTAACTGGTCGCGGTGGCTCGCCGATGCCGATCGGTGGCGTTTCCACGCGGCGCACGTGGTGTTCACCGTTCTTCCTTTCTTCTTCGCGGCCGACCGATCCGCTCCGACCCAGGTTCCCCGGGGATTAATTTCGCGCCGAGCTGAGCCGCGTCTCGCCTCGCCGTTCGCGCGCTCATTGACGCGTCGACCCGACAACCCCATACCTGCATGCCGTTCGCTTTTCTCACCACTTGTTTGTCTTCCTTTCGTCGCCCCGGTGAGCCGGTCTTCTGTCACCTCACATCGGAGCCTCTGATTTTAAAACCTGCCGAATCCGCTGACTGGACCGCGTTAAGCAGAGGGGAACCAAGCCACACTACTGCCGTGCAACGCAAAAACGCCGTAAACGCCATTTTACATTTTTTTGGAAACATTGTATGAAAGGCAGACAAACCTGTGTTCCTTGGAACAATGTTTTACAGAATTCTTTCGCAAATACTTTCACGAACTTAACCTGAAAATTTGAGGTCCATATGTGAAACAGTTTTTATTTTATAAAGTGTAGTTCCAGAAAAGGCGGGAAAATCTTGATGGATTTACGGCGTTCTTGTTTAGCACGGCAGGAAGGAACTGAGCCACATTCTGCCGTGCAACACAAACGCCGTAAACGTCATTTTACATTTTTTGGAAACAATGTACCATAGCAGAAAAACTTGTGTGCCTAGGGAAAATGTTTTTTCCAGAATTCTTTCTCAAATACATTCAAGAACTTAACCTGAAAATTTGAGGTGCATGTGTAAAACAGTTTTTATTTTATAAAGTGTAGTTCCAAAAAACGAGGGAAAATCTTGATTGATTCACGGCGTCCTTGCTTAGCACGGCAGATTAGCTGTAGCCAAATCTAATTGGGCAGTTTAGTTTTCTACATGAAAACGATTGTGCGGATTTTTGTGCGAATTTCAGTGAAATTTCTGCATAGTAAGATGCAAATTCAAAGGAATCCACACAAACGTTCTCTTGTTAAAAATTAAATTGCCCAGTTAAATTTGGCGATAGCTAATGGGGCTTGGTTCCTTTCTGCTTAACACGGTCCAATTAAACAAATATATAGGGGTAAAAACTAGGTTAAATAGTTTATAACTTAAGCAAAGATTTTCAAACGGGAAAAAAAGAAAAAAAACCCTTTTCTAGTGTATTTCTGTATTTGAGTAGAAGAACTGTAAAGTTACATAATCCAAGTAACAACAGATGGATTCAGTCCCTTCTTCGTAAGGCCCCTCACGTAAGCTTGATGTACTTCCAGTTAAAATCACCATCCATTTTCTCCCTTAGTTCAGTATTTGAATAGCTGCCAGGCTGCCTTAGAGCCAAACTGATCAAAAGTATGGCAATTGCACTTGAAGCCACTGACTGTTTGACCTCATGTTAATTGACCTTTTTTGCCGTGAGATTTTTCGATCGATTTCAAGACGTCAACAATTGACCTGCGGGGTGTAGCTAAAATGAAAGCCTGGGGGGTAAGTGACATTGTTTAGGAAAAATTGCGGGATCGGTGATTCTGAGCTAAATCTATTTTAAAAATACACTCAGCAACAAGATTGACCAGAAAAAATTGAAAGTTCAGCTTTAAAATTTTGATATAAACTTTTCATGAGTCTCTTAAGACTCTAACTCTGAACTCGATTTCTTTCAATCTCAATAAAGTGCTGTTCGCCTTTTTCATCCACCGGAGAAATTCTTGTTTTCTTTCTTTTAATTCTTTTCAGATCATCCTGGTAATACTTTTTACTCATCCAAATGATAGGTTTTAAACATATAGGTTTGATAGGTTCTGAATGCAATCGCAAGTTTAAATTTCTTCTTCAACATATAATAAGACACCAAACTCATCAAGACTTTTGTGAATTGACTGGTAAGGGAATCATGCGTTTTGCATTGAATCGACATTGTTGAAGGAAATGCATCATGTAGATTTATGTGTGCTATGTCCTGCTCGGCTAAGAATGGATGTTGTTATAGTACATATTCTACAGAATCTCTCGGAGATCATTAATTCAGATTCTAAGTTTCATTTGACTATCTTGTGCTTGAGGCATGTAAAATTTCTACAGTAAGTTCGAACAAAAAAATACATAACAAATTTCACCAAAATTCTACCCCCAACTTAATTTTCTGAAAACGTAGACCGTGCATATTTTACAATCAGAGGCTCCGTTATCTACAATACAAGTACTAAAGACATCATGTTTTTGGTCCTCATTTTATCAAAATGGTCAATTAAAGGTTTTGTCCTGCGTCCTGGTAGTAGAATCGATTGAAGTCTTCTTCAGAGAGTAAAAGTCAAGCAGGCCTCTGAAATTTACTTCTTTCATCTGCACTTAGACGATGGAACGAAAGAGCTCGTCATAGACATCAATATTGAAGCTAGAATAGCAAGTACCTCTCTCTGCAACACAGCTACTGCCATAATTTGAGGGGTGGTATTGCATGGTATTTCTACGAATTATTATGAAGAATGTGACTTTTATCCTCTCATTTTAATGATATTCATTGAAAATTTTATGGCAAAATGTCAAGTGATATGTTCTTGAAAAATTCATATGAGTATAAATGTGCAGAAATTTAGGAATTCCGCTATGTAAATCAGGAGTTTACGGTCAATATGTAAAATATTTTTACCGGGAAGAAAAAAGGTAGTTCCTTTCAAAGATTTTCCCTCAGGCCTTTTTAATTATGTTCTCGGATATTCATCTTGCAATTTTTGCAATGGTTTTTGAAAGTTCTAATTTTCCCTCCTCTTTTTCAGACCTTTTAATGAGCACTTCCACATGATATTTTACAGCCTTCCTCATCTTTTCTTGTTTCTTTTTCTGCCCTATTTCACATTTAATTTTTACTCTCATGTCAATAACTCAACACACATCAATGATCACTTTTAATTATTTTTCCATTCATCTTATTTGATTTTTTCCAAAAGCGCGCATTGCATACATTTTGCGAACAATTTGTAAACAAAGATATGTAGTGGATACTACACTGATTGTAAACCAAGGGCAATAAGGGGGAGACAAGTTTCATGACTCAAATTTTTTCCTGAATTTCGAACTTTCAATCAGTGGTTTCCCCCAAACAGTTTTAAGTGTTTCTCTTCTTCTCGTGGCTCGTGTGTTTAATTCTTCATCATGGATACTGCTAGAATGGTCCCGCCGTAAAACTTGCCTATTCGACTGCCATCGACACAGGTAATTTAAGAACCATTTATAAATATGATTAAAATTAAGTATTATATTGTTAATCATCTGTAAAGCTTCATTCGGTGTTGGATATAGTTTTTAAAAAGCCCGAGAGTAATTTTATTGAATCTTAATTAAATAATTTAAACGTATAAAACGAAATACCATCGGGAATAAGACACTAGAAATGTTGTTTGAAAGAAATTTTGAAGGTGTGTCCTACAAGCTCAAAAATAAGCATAATATAAATGTATCATTAAGTTTTCGCATATAGCTCGTCGCGCATGACTTGAAATCCACGTGTATCGGGTCAATAAAAAATCTCCCTCATTTTTTGAGGAAGATTAGGAAACTTTCAGGACAGAGACTTGCGAGTTTAAACATGCGGGTTTGAGCCCTACGTATCACGTTCGTTCAATAGGGAAACTCGAAAGTCAACTCAAATCACTGCACCACTTGCGTGCGACAAACCTATTTGACTTTGCGTGGGAAAAGCTGCTCATTCTCTAATGTCTAGTTTTGTCGGTAAATTTATTCTTACCATTAAAAGTGAAACTATTCTTGTAAAAAAAAGTACGAAAAATGCCATGAAATTCAAGTATACCCAATATCGTTAAATAAAACGGGGGTTATCTAAGGTTACATCGCCTAATTGCCGGTCGGCGCAAAATTTACATGAGCGCCTACATGTCTGCAGGAAGACTTCACGCATTACGCCAAACACAGTGCGGTCGCCGGTCGGCGCGGAAAGCATATTAGCGCCTACAAGAGTGCAGGAGTACTTCACGCATTGCGCTAAACACAGTGCCGTCGCCGCGCCAAGTTGCAGGAGCGCGATATAGAGGGGTCAAAATAAGACTCTTCATTAGTTTCAAATAAATTGATTTACTAAAATGTTCGTCTCCATTTCTACAAGAACATCAATCGTCTCCTCTTCCATGCTTGACGCATGAGAAATCAGGTTTTACCCAACCAGATTATTGCTAAACAATTTCCAATGTTTCTACGTTCGCATGCATCGTACAAACTAAAAGGCCTCGGTAATTGAGTTTCGGCTTAATATAATTTCAACAGAATGGCAAAACGACAGGATAGTTCCGGGTAAATGGGAAAATTTCGGGAATTTTGACGCATGCATGATTTTGAGCGTTAATTTTCGAAAAAAGATGATGGATACATAATGTAGTCAAAGCCGGCTTAAGGCATCATTAAACGAAAGTGTATATGCAAGCACATGTACCTAAACAAAGAGTGCAATTAATCATTTTTGGGATATCACGGGTGGCTAGCTGTGTTGCCAAGTTCTCGTAATTTAATCAATTGAAATTTATTGGCATACCGCGCCGAGTGACGCGTGGAGCTCTTTCGAGATTGGAACTTTAAGGCAAATGTAATCTTAAAAGTAAAGTTTATGAGGTTGGTGGGGGAGGGCCATGCTATTGAGGATGAGGAGTCCTAAAGTGAGAAATCATTCCCATCTGTCAGATATTCGTCAAAATCGAGTTTTTCACGATTTCATGACTCGATTTGGAAAATTTTTATTGCATTCATTGTACTTAAAGGAAAATTTCAATTTAGATTCTCAAACCCCTGGTAAAAATTGGCAGTGGAATGTGTGTTCCAAAATACTACAGACCTAAAGCCGGCTGTAAGATTTCCAATAGCTTTTGTAGTCGGCTACACAATTTCTTGTAGCCTTTTATAGCCGATGGCGATATTTAGCAACAGCCAGACGATAAAATTTATGCTAAACGTTACTAAATACGGATACTAGGACTTAGTTAGTTTTTGGACTACCGCTCTCTTTTTGTGCCGTAGTATCTTGATTTATTTTGCGAGGAAAGCTCCGTACTTTTTAAACGTTCTTTACTTGGCGCCTACAAACCTAACAGGGATACTTCACGCATTGCGCAATGCGTGAAGTATCCCTGTTAGGTTTGTAGGCACCAGTGCGTCGCCGCGCAATGCGTGAAGTATCCCTGTTAGGTTCGTAGGCGCCAATGCGTCGCCGCTCCGCTTTGCGTTAGGCTCTAATATTTAATCTCGCGGAGTCAGCGTTTTTAACTCATGATTTTGAAATGTTTGCACACTCTGTACGGACCATCTCATTTTAATTGATGAAAAAGCAATATGTTTTAATGGAAAATATCATGTGTTTTGTAAACATTAAGGTAGTTCCGTATCAAACTTAATGATTTCCAAAGCACACGAATTTCTACACAATTTCTCATAGCTTTTTATAGCCAATGGCGATGAAGTGTAAAGCCCGGCGGTAGGAACTATAGCCCGACTGTAAACTATTTTATAGCTTCGTATAGCCCGGCTATGTGATTTGCTCCGCTTTTTACAGCCAGCTATATGATTTTCAATAGCCTTCTTTAGTCGGCTATAAGTACTCCTATGGTATTTTGAAACGCAGCTCGTATCGCCAATTTTTACCAGGGACACTCAGAATCAACTATCGCGCACTGTAAGATTCCTCACATGCCACATGCTTTCTCAGTGGAATGAAAGATACAGAAGGCAAGGCAAGTGAATTAAGAGAAAAAAACTTTCGAACCCTTTTAATTAATTAACAGAAATGTGGTTGGTAGAAGTATGTGATTCATTTCAAACTTTAGATTGGTACGATTATTCGTAATGATCCTTTCACGACCATAATTGCTTTACGCATCGTTTTGCAATCCACTTGGCAACAGAGATCTTATACACTCGCCAGAAGACCTCAGCATTTAATTTTGCCCAGTCAGACATCCATTTGTTGATGAATGGGACGCCATAGGATTAGCAAAAGATTATGGGCTTCTCTATCAATTCGAGAGAGCTAAATTAGCTGTGGTGATTTTACTCGTGCGAGCGTTGCTCCAAAATCGATAAGAAATTATTTGAAATTCTCTCTGTTGCTTCCGTCAGTTAGAAAAGAGTTTAGGTATTTTAGCTTTTCCTCACGTTTCTTTTTATTACAAATATTGCTAAATTCATGCTAAATTTTACCTACAGAATGAATTTTAACTAATTCAATTCATGACCTTCCTCTTTTTCTATATTTGAATTTTCTGCACGAACGTGTGCAAAAATTGTTTGAATAAATGATGTTGTAAGTAATCTTCAATCAATTTTTATAAATTTCTTTTTTCACTCCTCTGTCCGAACTCAAGTTCTATGTGTTGCTTTTAAGTATAACGTCTCTCCTATAAATCAAATTAGGTAATTCAGAATTAAACGAAGTACAAATCCATTTTATTGTACATAAGGAATCTTATTAAAAGTTTACCTAAACATTATCCCTTTTAAGAACATCGTTGATTTTGATCAAAATTTCTCGTTATACCATAAATTTACGAATCAAAATTAAAGAAATTAATGCAGGATTTTTTATACCACACGTGTGCCTAATGGAAAATTTTCCTACAACTTAATGAGTGATTCTAATCGTTCTTGCGGTCAAGCTACATCACATTGATTCATTTTCGCTTAGTTTGTTTTTTCGAGAGAAAAATAATAAAAATTCTAGCTTGAAATGGCTTTAGGATATTTTCGTTTAATCCCAGGCATTACAGAGCGTGTTAAAATGGCATTATGTAGCCTACTCTTCGATTAAAAAATGAATCGTGCCAAGGAGTTAGGCAACATGCAATGCACTCAGGCTAACTCCGGTCCAATCCGTCCAGTTCAGTGTCATCAAACTTTACAACCACCTGATTAATTTACGTACCACTTGATTTTACCCTGAACTTTTATTTTCAGCTTTTTTAAACCCATCCGACCAATTATGTTCAACCACTAAATGTCTATTGAACCTTCGAATTCGGTGAAAGGCACAGGATAACAGCGATGCGGATGCAACCGCACTGGGAAAGCGTGAAAGGGACAGATTAAGGAACTTAAATAAGAATCATGCAAAGGAGTTTTGCAACATGCAATGCACTTAGGCTAACTCTGGTCCAATCCGTCCAGTTCAGTGTCATCAAACTTTACAACCAATTGATTAATATACGTACCACTTGATTTTGCCCGAACTTTTATTTTCAGCTTTTTTAAACCTATTCGACCAATTATGTTCAACCAGTAAATGTCTATTGAACAATTAATTCGGTGAAAGGCACAGGATAACAGCGATTCAGATGCAACCGCACTGGGAAAGCGTGAAAGGGACAGATTAAGGAACTTAAATAAGAATCATGCAAAGGAGTTAGGCAACATGCAATGCACTCAGGCTAACTCTATTCCAATCCGTCCAGTTCAGTGTCATCAAACTTTACAACCACCTGATTAATATACGCACCACTTGATTTTGCCCTGAACTTTTATTTTCAGCTTTTTTAAACCTATTCGACCAATTATGTTCAACCAGTAAATGTCTTTTGAACAATTAATTCGGTGAAAGGCACAGGATAACAGCGATTCAGATGCAACCGCACTGGGAAAGCGTGAAAGGGACAGATTAAGGAACTTAAATAAGAATCATGCAAAGGAGTTAGGCAACATGCAATGCACTCAGGCTAACTCTCGTCCAATCCGTCCAGATCAGTGTCATCAAACTTTACAACCAATTGATTAATATACGTACCACTTGATTTTGCCCGAACTTTTATTTTCAGCTTTTCTGAACCTTTTCGACCAATTATGTTCAACCAGTAAATGTCTATTGAACACTTCGAATTCGTTGAAAGGCACAGGATAACAGCGACTCGGATGCAACCGCACTGGGAGAGGGCGAAAGGAACAGATTAAGGAACTAAAGCTGCAAAACAAATTGAGAGTTTGTCTGCGGTAGTTTTCACCGAAAAGACGCTGCCGGTAGCGACGCACAGTGGTACGAGTTCATTAGAGAAGTCCGACATGAAAGTTTTGACTAAAACTGCAAATTTAGGTGTTCATATCGTCACATTTTAGGTTTCAAGGGGTGGTTCTGGAAGAAAATTTCACGAGGAAACCAATGAAACCATTTTTAGAACCTCAAAATTTTGTATGAACGGAGTTATAAGCGTTTAAAGTTTCCAAATTTTGTCCGACCTCTCCTATTGACTCGATCCACTGTGCGACGTCTCAAATTTGGAGTGCGCCCGGCTGAGAAATATTAGCTCAACTTGCGCCAAGGGTTGCCTGCCGATCGCGGGTCTCCTTTTTTAATCACATGGAAACAAATCGGAATTAATTAAACGCTTCTCTCCGGACTCTTTCGGCGGAAACCGAGGTTCCAAATTGGTTCCCACCCCCTCCTCCAAACCCACCCCTACCTCCTCTCCCGCCCCCACCCCTCCGCCTTTTCCTTCAACTTCCCAGAGATGTTCTTACCGTTTCGCCGCTAGGGATTAACCCAGGGCTGCCATGATATTGCTGATACCACCGTCTGGATCCCGCCAACGAGAAACATGCAAATTTGGTGTGAGATTAGACAACCCTGAATCACCTGCTATACGTTGCTTCGTCTGTCCTTCGCTTTTACTGTTTCTCTGACTTAGACACTCCACAGTTGCCGTCGCTTTTTACTTAGTTAAATTTGTGATTCCCACGAAACCCGCGTTTTCCGGAACTTTAAAATCGTCTCTAGTCGTCCGGTAGATAACGTGACGCTTGGCTTAAATGGTTTTGTTCACAACCCGATTGAATCGTAATATTGCAATATTGCAATATTATATCGAATTGCAAGAAAATTTGAAATCGAATTGATAAATGGTCCTTAATTGCATAATCTATATCTATAAATATGTTTAGTTTGCCGTGCTAAAGGAGGATAGGCTTCAAATGTTGCCAAATCTCCTTTGATAACTTACGACTTTTAAGATAAAATTTATATTTTTCCTCCAATGTTTCGAGAATTCAATTCGCGTTCGGATCTATTTCATCTGAAAAATTCGAGGAAAAGTAGTAAAAACTCTCCTGAAAAATAAATATTTTACCGGCGGAAATTTGGCAACCCTCGAGTGTTGACTCGGCGTTTTTCATCAGAGCAACAGTAGCAGTGGTCTGCAAAAAAGATCGTAATCCATGTCGGGTGATTTTGAGTCACTGTATTGTATTATCACCACGCCCATAGAAATATTTCTTTAATGTATTGAGCGAAAACCAGGCTGTAAGTTCTGATGCGTTGAAGTCAGTAAGCTTATGGCCTTTATGTGTATAGAAGGTTTTTATGGTTGTAGCGACATTATTGACTTAAATTCACGATCATCCTTGCAGACCGTCCTTGCTTGTGGCATACTTATGGGCATGTCAATACTTCAAAAACGTACCCTATGATTTTCACCGATTTTCCAACAACTTCACGGTATTCTTAATTCAGCGCAGACATCGTGAATCTAAATTTAGGCCGTGCAAAAATACACTAAAATGATTATGGTAACACTAAAAAAAGTAAAAATCACAAGAGAATTGCAAAAATCTTCAAACTCCCACCTTGTTGAGAAACCGCAAAAAATGCAATGGAATAACAATATAATTTTACATTTAGTAATCCATGATCACTGTCAAAAGCCAATCGCAAAAACATCTAGGGATTTTTTTAACGACTCGAATGTCTGAAATTATTTCTCACATAATTGAAGCAAACCTAGTGTTGAGTATACGAAAGAAGTAAGGAAGGTTCTCCACAGTGGTGTGGCATGACTTGCGATGTATCGATTGTTGTGCCATTTAAACCTATGGTAAAGAATCGATTATTAAGGTGTTCGCTGCGACCACCCTGTTTATCGATCCTTTTCCATAGGTTTATATGGCATAACAATCGATATAACACAATTCACGCCACGCCACTGGTTCTCCGGACTTTATTGATCATTCACATGCGCGCAAACTTTCGAATGCACCTTCATAAAAAAATTGAAATGGCTTTCCAATAGTTTGTGCCTCCGGTTGGTGACAATAAGCATTATGACTCCGCAGGGATTCTACACCGTAAAAAACGGGATAGATATTCCTCTTCGTGGAACCGAAGTTATTTTATAGGTACCATAATTTTATAGCCCATTTGTCAGTAAACTAGCGGTGTATGCGATTATGATTTACTTCGTTTTTGCTATCTCCGGGAAGCAAGGGTGTTGGTTTTCACGCCTGTCAATGTGAAGTGCACATTTTTCAATTACTCAAAGAATTCCTTTGAATCAAAGACAAAAGAATTTAAATAACAAATACTTCATCCATAAAAATAAATTGCAATCTGCGAGACTTTTGAAGCAGCGAGGAGTGATTCCATCTCGTTAATCTTGTTCTTATGAGTGCTTGGAGAGTGGAAAGTAACTGCTCTCAATTGGACTACGTTTTGCAGTAAGGAACTACTACTTCTATCTGTATAAGCATATATCTGCATAGATTATTAAATGAGCTAGAATTAGTAGTTCCTAGTTGCAAAATTTTGTCCTACTGGAACGATTCGACCATTAGAGGTCCCCTGTCGTGAGAGATTGAGTCTCGGGATAGCGTGGGATATTCCCTTCATCACGGCCTCAACCTTGAGAGGTTTTTTGGAGCTTTGGAGTTCATTTAAGAAAAAGCCAGTTGCACTATCGTGTTTCTTATAAAATTTTACGCAAGAAAAATTACTTTATTTGCAAATTACTCACATATCCATGAGCTCCATTTAAGTTGATCAAAAAGTAAGGGTGCCTCTTAATTTCGATAGGCAGCACTCGACAATGGGATCGATGTCCCGTTTTGATCGGCTCATTTTGATTACTTGATGGTGGAAATATTCTACAGGGTGATCCAGGGTTAAACGGCCAGACTGCAGGAGTTCGTTCTATGGGTCAAAATAAGACTTTTTTGTCGTATAAAGTTTTTCCAAAAGTGCTCCCTGACGGAGCTACGCCCCCCCCCAAAAAAAAAAAAAATTCGTAAAGTAAATGGTGTTTTCTGAATTTTGGCGACGTTTTTTTAACCAAATCCCATGAAAATATGTATTATCCTGTATTATTATGTTCTGAATTCATAAATGATCTAAACAAATCGAAATCTCAATTTTATGAGGGGGTTCGGGGGTGTTCCGGCTCCTACAGTCTGGCCGTTTAACCCTGGATCGCCCTGTATAGCTTGGAAGCTCTGCAGAGTAGAGAGTATGAGAAACTAAGCGACGACGCAGGAGACCACACTTGGCATGCAAATCGGGGGTAATACGGCTAATTGTGGCCTTGGTGTCAGGTGAGCGAGAGACCTTCCGGGTCACCGGATATCCGATTAATAATTGGCCGAAATTGGCGAGTGCAAGTTTACGGACGCGCGACTTTCAACCAGCGCCGTGGCGTGCTTTGCGATGTATCGATTTATCTGCCATTAAACTTTCGGAAAAGGATCGATAAACAAAGCTTTTGGAAGGATCACCTTGATAATCGATTCTTTATCATGGCCTCAAAGGGGGGAAATATCGATAATCGATCACTTAAGCATCGCCACTGCTTTCAACCCTTCCTTTCCGTTATCCATCACTCTGCTCCCGGGGGTGAATTGCAGTTTCCAGTCCTCGCGAATCGCCCTGCAACTCTGTTACCCCGCCAAGGGGTTGATTAGAATTATTGGTGCCCGGCAGTGCGCATAGATTTTCCTCCTTCGATGGACCAATGGACCTCGTCATCGTCATCTTCCGGCCAAAGTATCACAAGCGCCATGCGACGTTTCAAAATTTCCGCCGCCATTTTATTTTTTACGGAGAAATTTCTAGATGAACCTGTTTGAAAATTTCACGGAATTTTATCGGCAGCACAAATAAAATTCAGTGAAACTTTTGGACAGTTCCGTTGCACAATTTCTCTGTAAAGAATAAAATGGCGGCGAAAATTTTTAAACGTCGCATGGTGCTTGTGATACGTTGGCCGGAAGATGACGAATATGACGCCGCTAAACCAACGTGCTCACCAGATCTGATTCAAGGAATAATTCCGTATGAACATTTGAAGGCGCTAAATTTTTGCCGTTAAAATAACTATTTTTGAGAAAGGTTATACAGTCGATTTCGCTTAGTTTTGGACTCTTGTTTATCGAGACAGCCGCCTCATTGTGACAAATTCGCCCAAAGCTAAATATTTTGCACAGTAGCAATTAATAATAATAATAATAATAAAAATAGAGCGGAGCATTGAGAGCTCACGCCTCGCGCCGATAGCGCCTTCAAATTTGGAGACGCAACACGGACATCCATGAAGTACGAATAGTTGTATCTCTGCGCCGTCATCAATGCGCGTTGTAGTGCCTCTATTTTTTTTTTTTAAATTGGAGAAAAGTTAAGGTAAAGTTTGCTCAGAATGCGATGGTGTGTCCAAATAATGGTAAAAAAGAAAGAAAAAAAAAAAAAAAAAAAAAAACACATCAAACCAAATTATGGGTATTTGTTCTCAGAATTTTTCTTTTACCGTATTCGAACGATTGAGAAGCAAACATACTCTTGATCAACGAAAAGCCGAGTTCTTAGTCATAGAAGCCGAAGTCGTTGTCTCACTAGTCATAAATGATGAATCTCTAATGCCTTAAAATCGTCTTTTCAAACGCTGCAGGAGCAAAAAACTAATCCACGAGAAAAAACTTAAGATTTATGCTGCCGTGCTAAGGAGAAACGCCGTATGAGCCATCAGGCGATGCCAAATTTTCTTCGACGAATCACAAATCGTCCTAAAAATTTGAGAATATTTCTATTCCGGTTTTCAGAGAATTTCGTTCGTAATTTGATGTAAAACACCTGAAAATTTCTAGGAAAAACATGCATAGTTTTCTTAAAAATAAATATTTCCTGAGAGGAAATGTAGCGGAATTTGAATGCTTTTACGGCGGTCTTCTTTAGCACGGCAGCATAAAAAGGTGACTGCACTGGAAAAAAAAAAAACACATTGGATCCAGAGTGCAGACTCTTAAAAACATCGACAAGAAAAAGGACTCTTGATTCAATCAGATTTAAGCTTAAATCAAGAACCAAGCCTCTTAATTTGAGCGGATTTCCTTTTGATTTAAGCTTAAATCTGATTAAATCAATAGTCCGTTTTCTTGGCAATGTTTTCAAGAGTCTGGACTCTAGATCCAATGTGTTTTTTTTCCAGGGTGGTGATCTCACAAACCAATAACGTAAAAGTGACAACATCCATCGGCACTCTTGACTGGAAATCCAGTCACCCGACGGATAGGTTCCGTTGAATCCGATCCACTTCGCAGTGAAAACATTTTTCCCGTAGCGTTTCAGCGGAAACGCGCGCCAGGAAACGGCGCGACGCCGATGACGTCAAGGATGCTGATGATCCAACGCGGTTTCTGACAGATCCAACCCGTCCGTTCGTCCCCCTGCCGACAGCACTTCGGAAATGCATGACGCGCATAAAAATTACCGTTCCCGAAGTAATATTCTCTGTCCGCGGGTGCGGAGCGCGGGCGCGGAGGCGGGGTCGGAAAAAGTTAGATAATAGCGAGGACAATCAATCGAACTTTTCAGGAGCAGAGTCGTTAGGAGCGACCGAGTCGTCACGAGAGCCCGCCCTCTCCGGCTCGAAAACTCGAGCGGCGCGGCGCCGCGGCGCTCGTAAAAGAATACGGCCGAGCGAGTGAAGTGCTTCGGATCGCTAGGATTCGGGGATGAACTCCGGATTCAGCCCCCCGCTAATTGTTACCGATCGTTCTCCGCCTTTCTGTCAACCTTTCGGCAAACATCGAAGTCCTCGCATTAACAGATCCGACTTATTTGCATTTACACGCCCTGAAATCAACGACCGCTGCTTATCGCACTTGAGGCGCAACTTTTTGTCGGCTACGATTCGTCGCTCCTCAAACGAAAGGGCGTATCTGTATTTCCACTTGAGTCCCGGAAGGCGTAGAATTATACCGAGCTCAGGGCTCACATGAAAATAGAGAAATCGAGGGCTAAAGAACAATACCGTCTAATTGACAATTTTGGAAAAAAGGACTTAGCCATTTTCCCGCATTTTACCGTATAAAATGAGCAAGCTGATGGTTTTAGTTTATTGTCTCCAATGGAGATGTTGCATGTGTGAGGAATTTGCGATTTGACTATTGATACGTATGTAAAAGTTCCCGAGAAACACGATGGTGCCACTGGTTTTCTCTGAAATCAACTCCCAAGCTCGAAAAAAGCTCTCAAGTTGAGACCAAAATGGAGGAGGTATCCCACCCTACCCTCAGAGTCCACCTCTACACCAAGAAAAACTCTCCATGCAAAGATAGGGAGCAAATACATTAGCAGGGTTGCCGTGTTTTCAGTTTTGGAGTCCCCAAATGAAGTGGCAGCCCTGTCAATGTATTCGCTCCCTATCTTTGCATCGAGAGTTTGTCTTGATGTAGACGTGGACTCTCAGGGTAGGGTGGGATATCCCCTCCATTTTTGCCTCACTTTGAGAGCTTTTTTTGAGCTTGGGAGATGATTTCAGAGAAAACCAGTGGCACTATCGGTGTTTTTCGCGAACTTTTACATATGAGTCAACAGACAAATCGCAAATTCCTCACACATGCAACATCTCCATTCGTCGCTCCTCAAACGAAGGGGGGTATCTCTATTTTCACTTGAGTTCCGGAAAGCGTCGAACTATACCGAGCTCAGGGCCCACATAAAAATAGAGTTATCGGGGGCTAACGAAAAATACCGTCTAACTGACAATTTTGGAAAAAAAAGTTAGCGACTTTGCCGTATTCGACAGTATAAAATACGCAAGCTGATGATTTTAGTTTTTTTCTCCAATTCTGTAGAAGAGCACTTCAATGACGCTGTAACGTATGGTAAAATTGCAAATCTAACCTTAAAATTACGAAAATGGCGAAGTTTTCTCTTCGTTTTGCAAAATCGTCAGTTAGCAGATAGGCGGTATGTTGTTCGTTGGCCTTCAATATGCCCTTACGTCAGAGGGGTAACGAATTGGACCAGAAACCAGAGTACAATAAGTAAAGTACCTCAAGACATGGTACTCGGTAGAAATTTCTGGTAGGAAATGGATCGTAAAAATAATGTCCTACTTGAAATGCCCAATTACAAAATGTCCAAAAAAACTCAAAAAATAAAAAAGTCTTACAAAAAATATGTTCTAAAAGAAGATCTATCCAAACGGAATTTTGGGCTTTCATGCCCAAAATATTGAAACATTTGACACCACTGTTTTGTCACGTTTGGAGTATGATTTCATTGATATGGTTAAACATGAGAGTAAACTGAGTTGGCTTGCTTGCGATGCGACGGTGAAACTTCCAAACCACATCCGAGATCACAGTTCAGATCTCGTATCTTCAGTTGGTGACGTCGCAAACTTCTTGTGCAGGGTACTCTCTTCTTCAATGGAGAACTTCTTGACGTCAATTCTTAACAATTTCCGTGAATTTTCTCCTCTGTGTGAAGGAAATTCTGAAAAAAACTTCAAGAAATCATATCAATTTGTTCACTTTCAAACATTAAAGTATAAGTGGACACTACAAACGATATAGTTGATTTGGTAGCTCCATTGCCAATGTTTACTCACTAAAAGTTAACGCAGAATACTTTCCAATTCTTGAGAAACTTCAGAATCAATAACTGATCAGGGGCCGTTCATAAAATACGTGACGCTCTGAAAAAGTTGCGTTACAAGGGGATTGCAACGTAACGATGCAAGTAAGCCCTCCAACTTATGAATCTTTCAATTTGCCATACCTTTAATTCTAAGTTAAACTGTTATATTAATGGCTACTCAGGAATTTGTGTTAACAGTAATACTGTCGTTGGATTTTAGATTTATAAAATAAATGTTAGCATAAATGGTTGCTTCGCCAATAGGGTCACTTCATTTACGACGATTTACAGAATCGGACTGTCATTTATAGATAGACTTGATCCGATTCCGAGCCAGCTGTTGCTTCGGCGCTAACGAGAGGGAAGTAGACTAATTCCAAAGGCTTTTTTTGTTTTTTTTTCTTGTCTTTTTTTTCTTGTGTGTCGCACAAGGTGGTTTTAAAAAATCCAAGGAAACACCCAGATCCATAGAGGCATTTTGCCAAACAATAAAACTGCACAAGAAAAATTTGGAAGAAATTTGAAAGAGCTTAGTGAAACTAGAAAAATCATTGAATAACGTCCAAGGTTTTTTTCAGAGGATGTTCAATCCTTGAATGTGAAGAAACTCTTTCCTTTTTCAAAATATATAGATCCATGTTGTTGATAATGCAAAATAAGTAAGAAGGAAAAAACAGACGTATTTTTACAGGGTGAAAAGGAAGTGCCTCTTCTTTTGAGAAATTCATAATCGAATAAATTGTTTCCTTTTTTTCTTGTTTAATCATGTTAAAAGAAATTATGTACCCACTTCAATAGGACAACTGATTAAGTATTGATATCTTCAGAACCTTAATTCAAAGTTCGACGTATTTCTCTGAAGACGAGCGCTGCGCTCTGTCACGCAACAATCTTCTCCAGACTTCGATTCGCCGAGGAAAAGTACCATCGCGTTTCACTTTGTGAGTTCATTCCTTAGAAAAGATATCTTGCTACAGTGAAGCTGTTTTTGGGCATACTTTGCAGAAGAGGAGACAAGTTAGACTTTGCCTCACTCGTTGCTACCCAAGATTCTTTTTCTATTATACTCCAGCTTTCTACTGTTGAGTTTTGTCCGAAAGTGCGATCCAAAAGATCAAAACTCTTTAAAAGGTCCCTCGAAGCCCTTGAAATAAGAGCCAGAGCAGATGAACTCAAATGTAATGCATAAACACCACTGACACGCACAAAAAAAAAAAAAAAAAAAAAAAAAAAAAAAAAAAATCCTCTGGTCTGATATGATGATAAAAAGTATTTGCACGCCCGTGTCTCACCAAAAATAGCGAGATCGCTAAAGTTTGCAAAATTTTGTCAATTCTGCGTACCTAAAATGTCAAAATCTGAAGAAAATTAAGCGGTCCTTGTATTGAGAGAAAAAGTATTGTTCCTTCCAGGAATATCTTAAAATACGGCCTTGAATGACATGAATTTGACCACGAGTACGAAGTTAAGATATGTGGCGGGTATCAAAGAGCAGCTGCTCACTGGTTAGCTACCCTAAAGCCCCCCTCCCCCTTCGCTTACCTCGCGCTCCACATAAGAACTGATGAGAAAATCGCCTAAATAAATCCAAACGATTCTTCTCTGACTTCCTTATTTATTTTAACACGAACACTCATGTCTACAGTGTACTCAAGAGACCTCGATGAAAATGTAAAGAGGATAGAAATCAAGTGATCGCACCGAAGAGAGATAGGTACCTCTGTTCTTAGGGACGCTATCGTCAATAAGCGCTATTTCCAACAATCAACGAGCACAAATGATAGGAAATAAGAGAATAGAGAATGTTCACATCAAAGACAACCGCACCTTTGATTGTTATAATTGTTTGCTCACGGAAATGCATTGCTATTCAGACTGCGAATTCTCTCTCTAGCTATAAACTCCAGCTCTTTTTATTCCCGCTCCATTTTGAATGTGCCTTTTCCTCAAAGTGTTGAACGTATAAAGAGTGTCTAAGCGAGGGATTCTGGACACACGCTAATCACATTCATATTTATGATATAAAACAGTTGGAGACATTTTTTGATTATCAATCAGTTAGTTTAAAACATGTAATGTCTTCTTCAACGTCACTGATAAACACTTTAGCCTCAGTTAGGAACAAGCCCTCCCCCCCCTCATCTACAAGGAATTTTTTAAAATTGTTGAGCACTATGCTGCTGCGCTAAGGAAGAACGCCGTATGAGCCTTCAGGCGTTGCCAAATTTCCTTAATTAAAATGCCGATTTCTCGGAAATTTTGCGGATATTTTTCTCCCAATTTTCCACAGAATTTCAATCTTAATTTAATCTACAGTATCTGAAAATTTTAAGGAAAAATATTCGCAACTATCTTCTAAAATTAACATTTTATCGGAGGAAATTTGGCAACTCTCGAATGCTCACACGGCGTTTTTCCTTAGCACGGCAGTATGAGACTACTCCTGTCTCCTTGCGAAATGTTGATATTGTATAATGAGACTGAAAGTATTGGATAAACGAGATTGAATCTCATCAATGAAAACTTTGAAATCTATAGTTTGATTATTGAAGTCTGTGGCTAGATTAAGAAAAAAAGTTTTTGCATTTATTTTATATTCAAGCACATTAGCCTGCATAGGCTCGCATGAGCAACCCAGAAGTTCAGACTGTGATGAAGCCTCCCAGTGCTCCCAGTCATGAAGAACCTAAGTAGTTCTGATGATTTTGAAGGACAACATATAGTGGCGGTCGCTTTGACCTGTTAACTAACAAAGCAATCATGCAACAAGCATCAAGCATCTAACAAGCGTTTTGGATCATTGAATGGCTCTTGTAGAAACAGAAATTTACAACAGTGAACTAAAATTGTGGGCACACGCAAACTCTTCCAGAAATGTAAAATTTACCAGAGAAACCGTTTTTACGTGAGTCTTTTAATGATATGATAAACTTCGCCTTCATTATTTGGTCCTGTACACGTGACATTTCTTAGGTAGGATCTCATGTACTTCAACGGTTAATGGCCCTGATGAAATCGTGTGTTGACATTTTCTTGTCCTGAGATGCAGGTTGTTGCAAGCTCTACGAATGAATAATAATGAATGTATTGGAGAAAATTTCGATCAGTATTTATGATGGAACTTTGGAAAGGGAAGCTAGGTATAGCGCGATAATCTTCGTCTATATTTTACATTTCAATATACGTGCACTATAAACTCGACTGCAACTGTAATTTTAGCACTGTAATATCATTACTTCAATTATTATATTTTCTAGCGTATTTTACAAGAATATATCAATCGTTAATTTAACGGTAGTAATAACGACAATATCATTGATTCATTTGATCAATGCTTCATATTTCAGCAAAATATAGACATCCATTGATTAGAATTGCATTGACGCATTTGAATTAAAAATGTCACTTAACTACGTTGAATTTGAGATTAAGGTCATGTTTTCTCTCCAGGCAGAAATATTGACATGTTTAATGAATAATATCAACACTGAATCCACTAATTCTTCCTTTCAATAATTATAAGGCTTATAGCTTAATCTAAATAGATCGATTTGTTGATAAAGTGAGTACTCTCATCTTGAAAATTATGCTTTACAGACATGTTTCGAAGAGAAAGAATGTACACTACTGTCATTTCTTTGTTATATGACTTATCCTTCCAAATTTTTTGTGTGCAGGTTTATTGTTAGGCAAAATGTCTCTACGGATATGGGTGTTTCCTTGGAAATTTTAAAACCACCTAGTGCAACAGACACGAGACACATACACACAAAAAAGAAGAAGAAGAAAATGACTTATCCTTGTGGATGAAAAACGTTGTCCACCAAGACTTGTAGTTGAATTCAGAAGTGTTTTTACAAAGCCAAGGCATTTTAACTCAGGGACAAGTTCCGTAACACCCTAAGTGAATATTTGCTCCTTAAATTTAGACAGTCACCAAAATGGGATTCTGACGACGCGGTGTTCAAATAAAAATTTTTACACGGGCCAAGACGGGAAATCCGAGCTCGGAACTCGGAGGAAAGAGGGAGGTGCCGAAAGAGAAAGCTCACTCGACGAACTTCAAAGAAGTTTCGCTCATTTGATTGCGGTTTCTAAGGTTCAAAGGGCCACGCACGCAAAATTGCGCCTCACTGGGGAGGATTATGCCACCCGAACTACACACACGAGCAGACAAACGGGGTCTCGCTCGATTTCAGCAGAGTTCAGTGTTGCAACACTGTGCATTATATGGTCCTCGTGGGGAGGGAATGAAATGTATCCCTTAAAAAGGAAAGCTCGGTAGGAATTAGGCCAAGGCTGGTTAAAAATGACTCAGAAAATCGATAGTAGAGATATATTTTCGAGGCAAAATTTTACCGGTTATCGCCATCCATCTGTCAAAATTAAAAGGCCTTGGATGAAAATAAAGGAGCAATATGAAAGCTGTGTCCTCCGATCTAGGTTCTTCCCTTCGGATTTAAATGTGCACATATGTTATTGATGCGGAGATTCAGCCAGAGCGCGCAGGAGGGGTGGAAGCTTTATCCTTTCCAGCTTTATAATTAATAATTATATTAATATAATTTCCTTTAAATTTAGCTCATTCTGAGAATTGTATTATAGCTTATTCACTTTTAACCCTAGCTCATATTCAACCTGAGTGGTAATTTTTATTATCACACGCGATTTTACGCTCAGTTCCTAATATGTTAGAAGGAGTAGTGGCTTCATTTTTGTCAATTTTAATATTGTTAATAATACTATTTTGTGAGAGAAAAATAAACTAAATTATTATCCTTAGATTTTCGTTATTTTATCTTTGTATTTTCCATGAATTTGCTTACGTAAATCGGAGCAATTATATGAATCGGGCGGTGGCGTTGCGTCGTCAAGAGGGCCCTAATCGAATTGGAGAACGTTAACAATCACGGATGTATGATGTATTAACGTCAAAAGGGTGAAATAGGGCAGCACTTGCCTCTTACGTTCTCTTCGAAAGCACAAGCTAAGATTTGTTCATTCATTATCCTTACTCTACGGTAGAGTTCCCACGCTGTTTCACTGCAGTTACCGGAGTTAGTTTAAACACTGCCGTAATCCGCTGTTTCCATCGTCCTTTTCGTATTCATTACTCTTCGTCACTTAATTTCCTGCCTACTTACGACTTGTCTGAGCCTCAAGTCAGTCAATTTACATGCTAAGTTCTTACGGTTTTATGAAATGTCAGAAGTTTAAGTTCATCAATGGGCCTGTTGCAAACTTTTGCTAGAGCAAAAATAAGAGTTGTTTCTTGTAGATAATGCCTCAAAAATCACGATGAGCGCATCGGCAAACTCTGAAATGCACTCATAACTTCACAATCTGCGTAAGAAATTTGCGTTTTTTTAAGCTTCCCGCTTCAAAAACGATACTACGGCATAGGTGAACATTTTGTTAGAGGAGTCGCTCCATCGTCGGCGGTATTCATCATGGCCGACGCTTGCACGCAGTTCCGCGCGTAATTCAAGGAGAGTTCAAGGTCAATCAATTCGGGCGTGAAAAATATGAACGTTAACACACCGATTGTTATCTGGTCTAATCCAGTTCAGGTGTTATCTCGTCCCATCAAACGTGTTTTGACGGATTGGCGTCGGCTATGATGATTATTGCCGACGATGGAACGACTCCTCTTACAAAATGTTCACCTGTGCCGTAGTATCGTTTTTGAAGCGGGAAGCTCAAAAAACCGCAAATTTCTTACGCAGATTGTGAAGTTATGAGTGCATTTCAGAGTTTGCCGATGCGCTCATCGTGATTTTTGAGGCATTATCTATAAGAAACAACTCTTAGTTTTGCTCTAGCAAAAGTTTGCAACAGGCCCATTTGCAGGCTCATTTCTGATTTTTCTCTTAGGATGCATGAACATTAAGGCAGGCAATCTACACGATTACCCGCGTTTTGGATATTATATTCGCGTTTACCAAACCAGAAATGATTCACCATCTCAATATGTACGTATAATTCCTCAAATCGAGTGCGGTGCATTCGAAGCAACTAAGATGTTCGGATATTTCTCATTCAATTTACCATGCGTTTAGGCATTCTACATGCACCGGAAAACTTCCTGATAAAATTAGACTGGTTGGTAACTAATTAAGTCTATTCACATGCTGATACAATAATGCCACGGTATATGTTAAAACCTGCTACATCTATTTACAATGATCCATAGGAATGATAATTGGACGTATTTCTATCAAACGGAATTATGTGCATTAAGCCATGAGCCCTGAGACCCATGAGAATACATGCATAACAGGGCTCACGTCATAATGCACATAGTTCCGTTTGACAGAATTACGTCCAATTATGGACCTTTTTCAGCATTTTTGTTGCAATTTCATTTTCTGAAGAAAGTCGCCTTTTATTTTCCGCAAACTGCACTCAACATTTTATACAGATGTATGGAATAACCAAACTGTCTGAACTGGCATCAATGGAAGGGAAATGTATGCAGCAGCTGAGTCAGAGGGTGTAATATTTTTCTCAGTCAAATTATGTTGAGCTTCTAATCTTTCTTCATTAAAAGCGTCGAGAATGTTTACATGCGTTTGTTCAAGACAGATCTTTAGTCCGAAATGCCGAATACGGGTTGAAAGGAAGAACCTAATATCTTTTCAGCTCATATTTAATTATTTCTTCGGGTGACTTCTGCAATTTAATGAGGATGTACATAGGTCGGCGAATGCTGATTTTCGGTTTGATGTTACAATGAGAAGCTTGAAAGGATTATCTTGACTTCCCGGTTTTTTCCACGGTTCTTTTGACTTTAAAAAAAAAAAAAAAGTTTCTACTCCGACCTGTCGTTATAGCCGTCGGGTTTATTTTGACAGTTGCGTCAGATTTTTTTCTATCTTACAAAGTCGACTTATCGATATTTTTTTCAAAGGAGCTAAGTAGCATATGAAAGAAAAATTGTTAGAATAATGGAAACATTATTCGTTAAGATATTAAGCAGAAAACAAGCATGGGTGAAGCTATATACAATGGAAAATAGTCTCTCGGATTTTGAGTCCAGACTTTTAACAAAGACCAGAAAAAATACTCTTGATTCGATCGAATGTTTGCTTAATTTGAGAGTAAAGCCTCTCAATTCAACCGGATTTCTTCTTGATTCAAGCAAAAATCTGATTAAATTAAGAGTATTATTTCTCGTCAAATTTTCTACGGCTCTAGACTCTAGATCTAAGAGACTTTTTCCAAATAGAGTGTAAAACTGACGTGTTGATCGCAAAAATTATCCGGCTCAACGGCTCATTTATGAAGGAATATAAGTGAGGCACATCCTTGAAACCGTCGGCTTCAGCATGCGACATGCGTTTACAGTTCAATTTTGTGCCAAGCTTGCCGTGTTCCTAAGGGCGGGGCAGAGGGAGATAAATTAAAGTATGAGCTCTCATCTCAAGTGTCATTTCCGAAGTTTAGACTGCCTCAGGGACTTACTGTGCGCACCATTCAGTCCCCCGAACATTACGCTTAGAAAGCGGTTTTAAGGGGTGTTGCTCAATCTTCTCGTAGAAAATCAACATTCGCACTTACTTAAGGGAAAGAGGTGGTGCTAACTACTGAAAAACACAAAGTGTGCTCCTGAGGGTAATAAGTTTACTCTTCTCTTTATCGAGACCGATTAAGTTTCCGTCAAAACAATTCAGCGTGTTTTTTTCACTGTTTCTTCAGTTTTCTTTTGTTCCAAAAGTGTGGCTTTTTCATCGAGCAAAGATGATTTTTTTACTCCATCCCTAACCTTTAGATGCTCAAACTGGGTCAAATTGACCCGAGGTTCGCTTAAAACACGTGCTCCGCGAGTTTTATGAGGCCGACACATACAAAATTAAGATAAAGGTCTATAAATACATCCTAAGATAAGTATTACCCGTGAAATTAAAAAAAAAATTAAGTGTCAACACAGCCGAAGAGAGAATAGATGTTTTCGATTCTCGTTTTTCTTTTCTCCCGGATCGAATAAATATTTCGATATCCAAATAAGATTACAATATTGTATCAATATTGTAATACAATAAATGATTCGTACAATATTGTAATACAATAAATGATTTGAATCCAAGCGACACACTATCAGTAGCATATCACGAAGCATTGCGAGTTCACGCCTCTTGCCAAAGCGCCTTCAATTTCGCAGACGCAACATGGACGTTCCTTAAGTACGAATAGTTGTATCTTTGCGCCGTCGTCGTAAGCACGCGTTATTTTCCTTGCTCTATTTCTACACATTCTGTATTGTGTTTGTTTCCGTTCGCCTTATTGATGGTGATGCTACAGGGACCAACATAGGAGGAGGTACGAAGGTGTGTCTCTTTTTCAACTTTCGTGTGGACTTTTAAGTTTTTAATTTTTCTGCAAAGAATTTTAATTCTGAATGTTTTGGTCTTGCGGTTTTCAAGTTTGAAGTTTTGGAAATCCTGAATTCTGAAGGTGAAAGTTCATGTGAAAAACACCTCGTTTTTTTACCAAGTATTGTCCATTTTAACTTTTACTCTCTGAAAAATTTTACATAATTTCTTAAACTCATTATTTCAAGACAAGCGCTGTGCACGGCCATAAAAAACTCAGCACAATCCTTAAGGGAACCCCCCCCCCTCCACCGTCAAATCTGATGAAACGGCGTGTATCTCGAGAAGCGTACATGAGAACCCTTTCGGCCCACGAGAGCTTTTGATCAGAGTGATTAGCTGAGCAACAAATCAACATTTCATCAGATTCGACCGCGGGGAATTCCCCATGAGAATCGTTCAGGGTTCTTAATATACACTCACGAACACATGTATCGGAAATCTCTACAAAACAAATAATTCTTTTCCGCCAAAAACAGAGTTGGGTGCTTTTTTGCTCGTGGACACTGACATTTCGATCATTAACCAGTAATTCCTATATTTATGTGTGATTTCACTTTCTTGCAAAAATAAGTCTCAAAAAATTTACGTAAATAATAACAACGCTTACTTTTCATTTAATGAAAGCACGTTTGAGGCAAAAATATCGGAACAGTAAATTCAAAAAGTGTTGAACAACACTGAATACCATCCAATAGATGACCTATGAATTCACCAAGTCAGTTCCTCACATGTCATGGATCAAAATAGAGAGATGAGGTATATAGGAAAAAATGAAGGGACGCAAAGGTATGACTTTTGATCTGCATCTCAATACCTGGAACCCTCAAATACCTTTTATTTCAGTTCATCCTGAACAGGTCATAAACTATAAATTGATGTAAGGGTTGTCCCGGACGTGCAGCGAATCGTTTCAGCTCACGGCTGTCCTCCGCGAGGATTACCAGACCATCGATTTCATCGACTGCGAAGGAATGTTGACGATTTACAATATTTTGACCTATCTCTCAGGCAAAAATCTATTATTTGACGGGCTTCGGCGTATCCACGTTAGGAATATTTACAGGCGCTTTTGGTTTACTTGCATCCGTTTGATATAGCTTTTCCGACTTGGTCGATTTTGAGCAGAAAAATAATCTAATCCATATATACCTACTAGAGGAATATACGGAATTTCATAATTTTTTTAAAATTGTATTATATTTATATAAAACCACGTCTTTCAGTGCTGTCACTTTCGGTAAAGTATTTATCATTGTCTAATCAAAGAGTTGAAAATTATTTCACTTGAATAACCCAATCGACCTTATTCCATCCAAATGAACGTTGACTTACAGTTATGAAGTGTTACAAATTACATATGTAGTGTTACAAATCACATATGACGGCCAAAATAATGGTTGCCGATGTAAAAAAAGTGTCCATACCTCATCATGCGTATGTATAACCAATAAAATGAATGGCGTAAATGAAAATTAATAAACGGAAATGAATTAACGGGAAAAACTCAATTCACGAACTTAAAAGTTGGGATTAGTTCTGATTTTAGTTTTCGGAGTTTTCATTGATAACTCTGTAAAAAAGGTCCTAATTTTTTACCACAAAAAAGAAGAAGAAAAACCTTTAATTCATCAATATGAGTTATTTTTATGCTGATTTGTTCTAAAATTAATCAAACTAAAATGTATTGATGTTTCTGAAATTGGAAGGTATACGACTTCTCCATCTATATCAATTATTCTGGATATTTGGTTACCTAAAATTGCAGATGGTGTGAACAAAAACATTTTTCTGAATGTTTGGTCTTTATTTTCTTTTTTTATCTTAATAATTAAAAATAATTTATTTAAATTAATAATTGTTATCATTTTTAAGGAGTAAGGTGTAAAACATCACAAATGTGGATCTTTGACAAATACACGGTTTGAGACTAGAAAACATGCATTAGCCCCCAAAATGTAAGTGCCTCGATCTGTCAACCACGCCCCTTGACATCTTCGTCGTTTATTTGTCATCCATTTCGCTATGAATGTAACTTACTTCATTTCACCATACTGCGGTATGGAAAGAGGGACGGAGGACGGAGTGCTTTAGATATTCAAACTATTGTCCTCCGCACTCGCCAGTAAATATTGTAAACTGCGGGCGAAGCGGACTATTCTGGGTTACCGCGGGTCGAAATGTCGCCCCAGTGCTAAGAGCTCTGCCGAGATTTAGCATCCTTTCAAAAGAAAATCAGCGGATGGTAGGAAAACCTTGCCTCTGAGCTCTTTCAAACTTTAACCGTCGGCTTGGTCCACACTTGTAGACTCTTAAGTGGAATCTTGAACCTCTTCAGTCCCTCTTCTCCTTTCTTCTCTTCCACCCCCAATAATTCGCATGAAAAGGAAGGCCTCGATCGAATCGGAGAGACTGCAGAAAATACGGAAGTGAGCGAGTTTGTATTCAGTGTCAAAATCTGGGCGATAAATTCTTTTCCGTGCCTCAGAATTTTTGAACGCTCCATTTGAGTTGAGATTTTGGACATAACGCCTGTCACTGCACACATGCAACACATTTTCTTTTTCTTGGCTTCCTGTTCAAGACTAAAACAAAACAAAAGTATTTAACCTGTGTATTATGTTCATTGATGAGGTTAGCAGCAATTGAGGAATTCTTTGGAACAAGGGCGTATGAGACTTGCAATGCTGCTAAGATTGTGCAACTGAGTGCATCGTTTCCAGTTGAACAGTTTGAAAGCCTTGCTAGGATTTTTTCCGAAAAAATCTTATAATTTTGATTTATTTTTCTGTGAAAATAATTAGCTGATTAGCATGTACGTGTAACTTGGTTCGCTGCAAATTGTATACAAAGTCGCAAGATCTTAGCAGCATTGCAAGTTTTATACGCCCTTTTTCTAAAGAACTCCTCAATTTTATTCACAGGTTAACGATGAAAATGACCGTTCTTGTCCCTTTTATAAACGGCGGCTTTATAATAATCGTTGCGCAACTTTTATCATTAATATTTTACAAATTATCAGTTTAAATTTCTAAAATATTACTTTTACCGACTTAAATAGCACATTTAAGGAGCTTGGAGGACAAGGTGCATAAGTGCAGTTTTTGAAAAAAATTGCGATTTCAATGCTTTCAAATAAAACAAGTATGCATATTCAGTGAAAAATTCGCTCCCAAAATCTATTTTTTTAAGCATCATACAGTCAGTTTGAACCTCTTTTCTCCCATGAAGATCCATGTAATTTCGATACTTCAAACACGTTTTTCTCGAAATAGCAAAAACTGCACTATAGTGTGCCTTTCCCTCCAAGCCCCTACTTTAACGAATACAAATATTGACTTTGAAGTGTAAGTTAAGAAATTCCTTCCGCCGCAAATTCACACTCAATAAAATCTTCTTCAAAAGAACATTTCAAATGTAGGAACATTTCAGTCGGTTTTTGGAAGTATGAGAATCCCTTGATTGATGAAGTACAAGCTTGCAAAAGAGTAAAGCAAGTTTAATATTTGGAGGTAAAAGAGCTTGAGTTCCAAATTTTTTTAAGGAATATTTTAAAAATGTTTACAGGCAATATTTTTGAATTATTTTAAAAATATTTTTTTGTAAACATTTTCAAAATATTCCCTAAAAATGTTTAAAAACATTTTAAAAATATTTTGTGCTATCTGGGATTATCAGTGATCCACCACAGACAGCGTAAGAAACAAAAGCGTGGCAGGAGTCTTAATGACAGTCCATTCTTTGTTTCGTCTCTGCGTTCTGCACACTTTGGCAAAAAGCAGTGGCGTGGCGTGAATGATCGATAAGGATATTTTCCCATTTGAAGCTATGGCATAGAATCGATTATTAAGGTGTTCATTGCGAACACCCCTGTTTATCGATCTTTTTCTATACGTTTAAATAATAGATCAATCGATATATTGAAAGCACGCCACGCCACTGGCAAAAGGAACTTTAAAAAAAAGAGAAAGTGGAATTTCTGATAACACGAGTTCCCTTTCACGGATCGAAAGAATACTCATCACGAACATATTCCAGACAACGGAGCAAAAAATTAGCTTTTCATGGTTGAAAAGGCATCTTCCATTTGCTTTGCACGCTATTGTGTTCACTTGGGCTCACCAATTGTGACTTCTGTCGAGAGTGAGTTCGTGTTAAACAAAAACAGGTTTCATATAAAGCATATCATGCGTGGAAAATTGAAGAAAAGGACAGAAATATAACGCCATATTTCTCGCTCTCTGCATGTAAATTTTAGAATCACGCCAAAACGGAATGTGTTATCAGCCTGTATTTTTTTCTCTACGTGTTTCATCCAGTTCTGAGCCGTTCTTTATGAACCACCAATAGAGAGAACTGGGTATTTTTGAAAAGGTTGCAAGTGTCTGCTAAGCGATTGATTCGTTCCGAGTTTAAGTGTGTTACAAAAACATTTTACTTTCGTTGAATTTTTTAATGTTTAAGTGTGGTGTAATCCCTTTTTATAAATGCAGACTTATTTCGCACTCATCGTATAATACGAACTGATGTATTTCTCTAATTTATTAATCAATTTCGTTATTTGTTAGTAAAAAAGAAAAGAAAAAAAGGAGCAAAATTAAATATGCAAAAAACACGACGACTGTAAAAAATGATGACAAAGGAGCTTTACGCTGCTGGAGAAATGATCCCAAATCACGGATACGGCTTGAAGGAATTTGAATTCTGAAGTTTAAATGGTTTGTAATGAGTGGAAGACTAAAGAGATGGTACTTTCATCCCGAAGTTTGAAAACTTTCGCAATCCATCCTAAGAATCCAGCACCTTCAAGTGTTCAGTGGTAGAAATTAACGATTAATGTACGTACCATTGATTTTTCTTTGGCTTCCTTCATTACTTATTTGCTCCTCATGACTCAATTCTCAATGCTAATTCCTTATTCCTGTTCTAAGTTACTTGTAAAATGTACATTCGCTCATTTCCTAACTGTGATTTCACTACCATGTGATGTTATTATCCCCTCATGTATCCTGTCAAAAAAAGAGAGAAAAAATATTAGTCTTAAAACAAATTATAAAATTCTATGCATTAAGTATTAGACGAAATTTTGTAGAAGATTTGTTTCAAGAATACGTCAGCATAGATAGGTTTTACAACGAATGTACGATGTATAAACTCCATCATAAAATGATGAGAAAACTGGAAATGTTGGCGCGGAGCTGTAATCATTTTATAAGATACGAACTAGCGTATCGCCTAAAATTAATTATTTTTAAGTCCCTAGAGGAGTCGGAAAAATCTTTGCCCTGATTCAAGAACACATTCCGCTCAATGCATTTTTCAGCGAATGATTTTTTCCAATTTTCATTTCTTGCTATTACACCAACTTGTTTTACTGATTCGTCAAGACCAAGGAAAAATTTAAATAAAATTTTTGTTCAAGGGCACAAAAACATCTGAACGTTTTAAGTTTGCCTCGAACTCCCTCTTCTTGAACGAACGAACCACTAAGAAAATCACCTAAAAAAAGCCCGGTAGCAAAAAGGGGAACTTCTCATTTTATCTGAAAGGTTCACTAAATTTTTCCTGTTCAGACAGCAGTATATTTTTTTTTAGAATTTTTGGAACGTCACCACAGACTTAGATTCTAACGACAAAATTTTATTAATTGTTCCATAGGTTGCAGCATATACACTGAAAAAAGTTCGGTTGTATGTACCAAAGTTCGGTGCTCCATATCATCCCAACTAGTTCGGTTCGTGCAACTGGATTCTCAGTTTGTCAAACTGAACCTTTGGTTCAGGTAACCGAACTGGTGCGGTAAAGTGAACTGCCGAACCAAGTTTGGTCATATATGCCGAACGTTCGGTTACACGAACCGAAATTTCAGTTTGTCAAACCGAATATTTGGGATGATATGGAACACCGAATGCTCGGTTCATTCGACCGAATTTATTTCTCAGTGATAACTATAAAAATTATTCAGATGGATCCATTTCAATGGACGCCTCAATTTATTTACGCAAAATGAAAAATTTCCCGGGGGATAGGTCCATTAGTGGGCCCATCCCATGGATCCTTAGTGTCCGAAATCTCAGCCCCGGAGGTTGGGCCGCGGTGAAAGCCTAGCACTCACAATTCAGCGAGGCTTTTGTTGCGGCCGCACAAACAAATAGAGATCTTAAGTAACATTCGAGGTTAACAATAACAAACCCGGGCGGGAATAAAAGGGGAGCCGGACTACAAGGGTGGGTTCTGTGCACGAGGGGTAGGGGCGTGAGACCTAATTAAATGCAAAAGAGCGGGGAAATCCGATTCATTCAGACGTCACCGGTTCACGAAGAGAGATGAGGCTCATAAACGGGCCACGGGGGAAGTTGCCGCATTGATGGAAATATTAAAGCCAGTTTTTCAAATCTACGACCCGCGAAAATCAGCTAAAATGCCACTGAAAAAAGTATGGTAACATCTATCATGAGTCTACTTGATTTTTCACACAGCAATGCTATTTGGTGAAAATAACTAGAATTATGATAGTATTCACTAGGACTCTGGTGATACTACAGGGTGGCCCAGACTTACCGTACCAGGCCTTTTTTCCGGTTAATTTGGGTCGCACGAAGTCCAGGATCGCGGAGATGAATAGAGNGGGGGGGGGGGGGGCGTGAGACCTAATTAAATGCAAAAGAGCGGGGAAATCCGATTCATTCAGACGTCACCGGTTCACGAAGAGAGATGAGGCTCATAAACGGGCCACGAGGGAAGTTGCCGCATTGATGGAAATATTAAAGCCAGTTTTTCGAATCTACGACCCGCGAAATTCAGCTAAAATGCCACTGAAAAAAAAATTATGGGAACATCTATCATAAGTCTACTTGATTTTTCACACAGCAATGCTATTTGGTGAAAATAACTAGAATTATGGTAGTATTCACTAGGACTCTGGTGATACTACAGGGTGGCCCAGACTTACCGTACCAGGCCTTTTTTCCGGTTAATTTGGGTCGCACGAAGTCCAGGATCGCGGAGATGAATAGAGAATCGACCCCAAGGAATCCGAATTTCACGGTCCCAGAGCCCCCCTGGCGCCCCTCGGGGGGTAAAAGGGGGGTCCGTACTTCAAAAGTCAGGGTTTATGTAAAAATTTTGAAATTATTTCATCGGAATCAAAACGTACGTAAATTTTTAACCTGAATCGACACCAAGAAATCCAAAATCGGACCATCCGGGTCCAAAATACCGACCCCTATAGGTGGGGGACAGAGCCCCCTTTCAAAAAAAATCAAGTTCGTTAAATTGACGTGGAGAGTCGGAAAAAATGTGTATTCATAGGTAATCGACCCCAAGAAATCCAAATTTGAGGGTCCTATTGTCCTCAGACACTTTTCTGATGGGGCACAGGGGTAACCTCCACACCGGTTAAATTCAAAAGCTCAGAGACCCCCTGTGCCCCATCAGAAAAGTGTCTGAGGACAATAGGACCCTCAAATTTGGATTTCTTGAGGTCAATTACCTACGAATACACATTTTTTCCGACTCTCCACGTCAATTTAACGAACTTGATTTTTTTTGAAAGGGGGCTCTGTCCCCCACCTATAGGGGTCGGTATTTTGGACCCGGATGGTCCGATTTTGGATTTCTTGGTGTCGATTCAGGTTAAAAATTTACGTACGTTCTGATTCCGATGAAATAATTTCAAAATTTTGACATAAACCCTGACTTTTGAAGTACGGACCCCCCTTTTACCCCCCGAGGGGCGCCAGGGGGGCTCTGGGACCGTGAAATTCGGATTCCTTGGGGTCGATTCTCTATTCATCTCCGCGATCCTGGACTTCGTGCGACCCAAATTAACCGGAAAAAAGGCCTGGTACGGTAGGTCTGGGCCACCCTGTATAATATGATAAATACTACCATGGAGTCTGGTGTTTATTACCATACTCGTATCACTGTGTTAGAGTATTCGAACATTTTTGACATTCAAAACATCAAAACATTCGTTCATCTGTTTGACACCAAAATGTAGTTTTATTTTTTTTTTATTACATCTGTTCTATATTGCTCTGGATATGGCCCCGAGGCCAAAAAGGCCTTCAGCATGTAAGCATGTTACCATTCTAAGCATGTAAATAACTCACAATAAACGCATAGTACTATGACTCTTTGCCCTGTTATAGTCGTTTCAGAGTAGGGTAAAATTTGCCGTATTTTTTTATGGACTTAGGCACCTTGTCGTACAAAAAAACCGGTTTCTATCTGTGCAAGTCGATCCAATTTAGGCCCTAAAGTAAGAGCAAACGCCGCCAAAAAACCCTGAAAACTTTTCGAGGCCTCGGGTCGTATTCACTGTGGCGCAACACCGCGGGGGAGATAAATGATACGGCATGAAAAGAGGCTCGAGAGTCCGCATTGTCCCTGGGAGTCGCGACGGAAATTGCGAAACGTGCACACGCTGTATCAAATCCCGGAGACAGCGGCGCCATTTGACAACAAAGCCCCGCGCGGGAACAATGTGGCGTGAAAGTTAGAGCTTTTGACGCGAGAAAAAGACGTCTGGGTAAAGGTGAGATGAATCATTAGTCGGGCGTTGGATTCTCGTCGATTGGTGAAACGTGGAGTGGTATTATTCGAACCCCAGTTGTATGCAACGATGTCGGACTTTTCCGCTCAAATTCACCTCACTGAAAAAAAATTCTCGGCGTTTTTACCAAGGTCCGTTAGTACCTTTACCATCTTACTGTTTTATCAATTATTGGTAATTTTACCAAGCTGGTAAGCTGGTAAGCTTACCTTAAAACTGGTATTTTTACTGTTTTTTTTTTCAGGTAAAAATACCAGTTGTATTGGTAATCAATTCCTGGGAACTTTGCCATTTTATCTCGGTAATTCTACGACAGTCGATAAAAAATATTGGCGTTTTTACCAAGGTCCAGTTAAATTACCGAGAAAGTTGAAAAATTTTACCGAGATTTATCGGCAAAATTGCCAAGTCCATAAATGATAATTTTACCAAGAAAAAACTGGGATCAAATACAACCCTGAATCCTTGGTAATATTACCCTTTTCTTAGTAAATACACCTATATCTTTTTTTCAGTGCTCTTGAGCTTGACTTGAAACAAAAAACTACTAAAGGAACTAAAAGAAATCCGATATCCCCCATTACTGATTGTTGAGTATATTATTTACATTTATTAACTTAATATATTTAAGTGCTGTTTATAAGTGCAGCACTTAAATATTATTAACTATTTTCTTTTCTGATTATTTGTAATGTATATATTATTCTACCTCTTCTTCTCTATTGCTAATGATTGTTAAATATCCTCTAAGGAAAAAACAGTTCATCTTCTTGACATGGTGACACTCCCAAACCATGCATCTCGTTTTCGGTGTACAAATATTCGAACCAGTTTTATTTTTTTAGAAGAGCAGAACAAATGGACCGCATGTAGCAGAAAAGAACCAAGCCACATCAGCCATTGCCAAATTTAACTTGGCAATTTAATTTTTCACAAGAGAACGCTCGTGCGTATTCCTTTGAACATTTTGAGGAATTTGCTTCAAACTATGCAGAAAATCCACTGAAATTTGCACACAAATTCACACGACTGTTTTCATGTAAAAAATTAGATTTTCTAATTAAATTTGGCAATAGTTGATGTAGTTTGGTTCATTTCTGCTTACTGCGGTCCAAATCAGCATCATTCTCATGAAGTATTTTCAGAATTTGCTTCGCACAGAGAAGAAAAACCACAGAAGGTGGATTGGAGCACAATGGATGTTGAGCAGTTCTCTATTAAAAAAGAAAGTATGACAGGAAGTCTGCAACGTCATAAACCGAAATGCGTGATTCGGGAGTATCACCATCGACAATGTCGGCTTCGGGACATATGGCTTCCACGCTATGGAAATCACCTATAAAGCCCTCCAATAATCTCTTTTTGCCGGGTGTAAAGTTTTATTCGATCAAGGATCCAAAAAGTCCTATTGAGAATTATACGGCAGCAACATGCATCACCCTTGTTTTGAACATTTTACGTTTGATTTTCTTACATGAAGCTCATACCCGTTGATGCGAAATAGAATAATCTTGCATTGCATTATTGGACAACGCTGCTCTAGAAGCTCATCATTCAACAATCATCGTCTTCTCTGCAAACTGAGTGACATCCCGGATTTTTTCTTCTTCTTTTTCCGATAACATGTTGTCAATCGAAGCATTGCGCCCTCGGATGATAGTAATTGTAATGGATGATTCTTGATTTATTATTATTAAATTTATGGATATTTTGTCATTTTCCTGTCGAAAGAGCGTAATTTTACTCCAAAATTTTAATATTGACTCAGACATTTTCATCTTTTATTAGAATACGGCTGTAGGATTTCTGCTCAAAAAGCTAACTTTGTGGGTAACCAGAGAAAAAAATCAGTGAATTTTTCACTTACAAATTTCCGACAGTCTCTTAGTAAATACCTCGTTTTTGAGTGGACATTTTGCAACGTTGAAATACAGTCACCCTCTTTTGTTTAAGAAATGACAATTTACATGCTTGTCATAAATCTTGTAAAAAGCAATGGATTTTCTATTAAAACTTCAATTTCCTTTAGTCTCTGCAAAAGTTACTTGAGCGAGTGGTATCCTCTCTACAGAAACTTTTTTCCGCTGTTAAAACTGCAAAAATGCGTATATTTCAGTTGCGGTGTTCCGCACTATCCGTTACTATTCTATTTTTGAAGAGGAGACCAAACCGATATCATAATTTTTCACAGAATTTTCTTTATACAGAGAAGAAATATCACTGAAATTGTACGCTAGATAATAATGTATGACAGGAAGTCTGCAAAGCTGCAAACCGAGATACGCATCTTTGCAGTTGCACCATCGTTCTATCGTAATAAAATTGAATTTCGATATTGCTTTGATTACATCATTTCAGTCTCTCAGGTTGATACAGCTTTTATTAGAGTTAACCATTCGTTGATAAATATTGATCGATGAGTAGTAACAGCCTGGAGTGCAAATTCAGACTGGAAAGGGGAACATTATCCGATCGTAACTTAATTATTTGCAGATTAAATGGGTGTAATGACTATTTGGTCGGCGCATTCTTAGTTAAAATTGCCGGAGGGTAGACCGTTCCCAACCGCGGAGGATATTCTCGTCGAAAGGGAGCTTTTGAAGGAGCTTTTGAGGAAAGGAAGAAAACGGGCGATACAGAGGAGTAATCAATTTGACGGAGAGCCACGTTATCTCGGTCAGTTATCGAAGACGGTATTTCATTCGTATACGCGGTGTATTGCCCAAATTTTATCATCCCCCGAAATGAGGCTCCAGCGTTGCAAGGTGAACTTGAGTGATAAAATCCTTGATGGTCATAACCAAACGTGTCTGGGTCGAGAGAAGGGGTGAGACAGAGCATTATTGTGAGCACGGGCTTGAACCCAACAGTAGTTAAGTTTATCACTTTATTTTCCAAATGACCCCGTGAGTGTATATTTTATGGGAAATCGATAAACCTAGGAGGAGTGTCCCTCGTATCAGACGCTCGGAAGTAGGGAACACAATGTACTCGGATATACAAGGGGACAAAGCTCCCCCTAATAAAGAAGACCATTGTGTGATGCACGCTTCGGATTTAGTGCGTTTTCAAATCAAAGGGAGAATTTCCTCGGTGTCTTGTGATGCGTTGGTTTTTGAAGATTGATCTGACTTCATTACTCACCATGTCTACTTCGTACTCTTTTTCCACATCTGAGACTTATGTCTGTCTCTAAATTCCTTCCACAAAAAGACTTCAAAAAAGAAATTGACTGGTTCTAAATTTATTCAAAAATAAGAAAATCTGCATTTATTCTTTGGAGAATTCTATGTTGCGAGAAAAAAAGGTTGCGGAAAGTCATAAATTGCAATTAAAAATATCCATCTATCTTTCATTTTTATACAAGCTCAGTTCGGTCATTTTATTGCTTTGCTTTTCTTGAAAATTTTGAAGATTGGTAATTTTATACGCGAGAATACAGTTGACAAAACTTCATGATGTGTGAACAATTCTCATAGAAAAAATGAGATGCTTTTAAATAAAATTAAATTCAGTCAATGCTGCATTGTGTGGGAGTAAGTTTGCTCACATTTCTCGATTGCGGATAAATTATGAAGTCATCCGTACAGTTAAGTTTCTTAATCCATAGTCTCTAATAAGAAAAGACGAATCATTTCCAATAATTTTGCAATCAACGTAGGTAGCGCAAGAAACACCGAACATCAAGACTCAATTCACTGTAGAAGGCCGCGGTCGGACCGATATAAAACGCCTTCAATTGCGTGTGATACTGTGCAACACACCAAAGTTGAAATATTTGTATTCTTGGGTTCGAACCTAAATCAAGTAAATTATTCTACCAAATAAGGCGTGTTGACCTTTTAGCTGCTGCAAATCAAGTTATCTCGCATATTTTATGCCCATTATTGCCCATGACAAAAATTTAAACCTGAATTGATTTAAAAAGAAAGAGGTATCATTAATGTGGCCAACGGAAGAGGCCCGACACGCGAAAAACTGTTCCTAGAACTTCCACACTATTTGAACGCGACCTGTTTGAACTCGAATTTTCAGTCCAATGTTCAAAATTCAAAAAATACAAAATGGCGGAAATGGTCCAATATGCTGTCTCAGTTGTTCCATCGGTTTTTGTGAAACTTGGTTTCAAGTAGAATTTTTTGACGGGACTCTCGAATTTTTAGTCAAATTTTCAAAATTGAAAATTTCAGATGGCGGACGTGCAACAAAATCAACAAGAATTTATGGAAATACCTTTCATTTCATTTCAATGATCTATTAATAACACGAAAAATGCTGTACTCTACGTAATTTCTAACTCCCATATTTTACCGTCTTTTATGTGAAATCATGAAAAGTAACGCCTGAGGCACTTATGAAAATAGTGCGTGATGAAAGTACGTTGCTGGTTACCAGCCGCTCTGAGTAAAACTATCGTTGCGCTAAAAAAGCTATGAATCACATCGAGTCTTAATATATGTATTTTAATGTTTTTACTGATTGTCGCGACAAAAAATTTTCCTGATGGCGTGACAAGGCATCTTCTGGATGCAACGGGTTTTTTCTCCGCTCGACTGGAAACAGCACGGGAAATGCCCGTTTCTCCTATAGCATATCTGATTTTGTTCAGCGTTGAATATATCCAATATGCGTTTTTGCAACGTCTCCTCGCCTCCCAATCTTTGTCGGTATCAATAAAGCAAATAGGTATTCAAAAAACTTCGCACTATAGAGAACAATGCATATTATATCGTTATTGACTCATAGATCAAAGCTTTAAGGAAGTTTATTCCGAAGAAGGGACGACAAATTCCCTCGTATTCCGAATGGGCTATTAGCACTTAAAACTTACCAAAGAGGATTTGAAACTCGAATGAAAACTTAGGGCTTATGAAACTTTCCCAATAAAAGAGAAGAATTACTGATCAATGCAGGGGACGATAGTTTAGAAATGTTCAGAAAAGCTTAACCGTGCCTTTTTATCTTTTCATTCGTTGTAAACACGAGATGAATCTTATCCACCAGGAGGTTGCATAGAATAATGCAGGCCTTAAACTTCCTTGTTTACTTAATCGAGAGACAAAGGTTTCTCTAAGGTAAATTTCAAATCTATACTGGTTTTTTTTATGTTGAACCCAAAACTGTCTTTCTTACACCACGCTCATTTTAAGTATAAAGTGTAGGACTTTTCCCTGCGTATCAAATCCACCTCTGCCTGTAGAATTCAAGAATTTTTCAGAATCTTTTGTAGAATATATAATTATATTTTCTTTGGTACAAACAAGTTGTACGAATATTCACGAAAATAAAAGCCACCTATTTAAGCGCCTAAACGTGATGTGGCATGTCAATATGTGCCTTGAGGCGGTATGAGGGTGTGAAATAACTACCATTCAGCATAACGGGGTTAATTCTGCAATATTTCCCGCAAAATTGACGAAAATTAATTATTTAAAACTTAAATTTTGAGGACGATAATTGGAGAATTCGGAACATAATACTGTTGCCGCTGTTGCTGTCAGTTTTAAGTAATTATTTACGTCAAATGCACAGATCATCACTGATAACACGAATCATGACTTTAAAATTTGACCGAATGTTCTTGAAAATATCTGACAGTGCTTAGAATTGGAAAATGAAAATCGATATTTTTTTTTTGTATCAAACCGGGTTTCTTCCTGTTTTGAACAACACGTACATTCAAGTATCCATCTCAAGGCACATTTTGATTCGCTGCGTCGCAAATCGACGGTGAATCTACTAGACACCACGTATCGCGTTGTGCGATGTTTAGAAATCTCCGCTCCCCTATTATTATTTCTAAGGAGAACAAATTAACATCATTCCTTTAGGTCAACACAGAGTTTCCTTTGCTTGGAAAAGAAAAATCACGAAAGTTTAGAGGACCTGACGTTGAGCAGTTTTTCATTTAAAAAATAAAGTATACACTGAAAAAAAATTCTCGGCATTTTTACCAAGGTCCATTAGTACCTTTACCATCTCACTTTTTTTTTTACCAATTATTGGTAATTTTACCAAGACAGACTGGTAAGCTTATCTAAAAACCGGGATTTTTACTGTTTTTTTAAGGTAAGAATACCACTTTTATTGGTAATCAATTCCCGGTAACTTTGCCATTTTATCTCGGTAATTCTACCACACTCGATAAAAAATATTGGCGTTTTTACCAAGGTCCAGTAAAATTACCGAGAAAGTTCAATAATTTTACCGAGATTTCTCGGTAAAATTACCAATTCCATAAATGTTAATTTTACCAAGAAAAGACTGGGATCAAATAGAACCCTGAATTCTTGGTAATTTGACCATTTTCTTAGTAAATACACCGAGATTTTTTTTTTCAGTGTAACAGGAAGGCTGACACGTCATAAGTTGATGTACCGATTTTGGCAGTTTCGGCGTCGAAATACGAAATATTTCAAACGTCATTAATATCATAAAGCACCCTCAAACAATGTAGTCAATTTGATTTGGCACAGCAGACCTTGAATCAAATAATCATTCGGCTGATGAACTTTCCACGTCACGTTTGCTACCCGAGATTCCGGATTATTAGGGGTTATATCGAGTCGACGAGAACAAGAGAGAGCGGAGACTCAATTACACTTGTTGTCCAAGTTTAAATGTTTAGACCAAAACTTTCCGGCTAGTGATTCGCCGACTACCCCATCACCAGGATAATACTACCGTGCTAAGGAAAAACGCCGTTTAACATTCAAGTGTTGCCAAATTTTCTCTTAGAAAATACCTGTTTTAGAGGATAGTAATGAATATTTTTCATTGAAATTTTCAGACTGGTTGGATAAAATTTTGAAAGAAATCCTCCAAAAAATCAGAGGAGAAATATTCACAAATTTTTCTGGAAATTTGTCGATTCTCGGAGGAAAGTAGGCAACGCCTGGAGGCTCATACGGCGTTCTTCCATAGCATTGTAGAATATCACCTCCCCCGTCTTTCTTCCCCCGCTTCTATTTCTCCCTCTCTCTTTCTCTCTCTTCCTCCCTCTCTCGGCGAGGCGCGACGTCCTTCTCTTCTGGATGGACGCCCTCCGAGCGCGGGAACAACTCAATTTTGCAACGGAAAGTTTTCTGTGAATTTGACTCTATGGTCGTTCCCCTCCGGTTTCGCCTTGGGTCGAGACGTCACCCGTCGCCCTCTTGTAACTTATTTAAGTTGTAAAGTGACACCACGCGGGACATCCGAGTCATTACAGTGACACGAGTCTAGGCTTGCAAACTTGGACTTACACGCTTCTTGCCTCTTGGATACGTCAATAAACTGATACTTCAATTTTTCAGTCAATTTATCACGAGTCGGGGAGGGAAACCGAGGAGATGTGGTGACCTTTGCTCTCATACCAAAGTTGCTCTCTCGGTGCGAAAGAATCAGTGCGAAAATCTCGGTTATTGCGAAGGATGAATGAGGGTGTTTCATTTTTGAGTGTTTGTTTTTTTTTAAAATCTTTTTCTATTTAAGATTATTGAATTACAAATGACATCAATAAAGGCAATAAAGGGACGGTTGAAGGATACGAATAAGTTAAGTATAAAATCAAGGACGATACAAAAATACACAAAAATAGCCCAAATAATTCACCAAACACAAAAACACCTTGTGTTCAAAAACACAAGAAAGTGCGTAACCAAGGCTTTAAAACAAGAAAATGATTTTGCTCATCACGATATAGGAATTTTGATGTTTAAAATGTTTTATATATTTTTGTTTCGTCGTCGAAGAGGGGGTTGAAACCACCTTAGAACGTCTCAGACTCTGTGTTTCTCGTTTTTCAGCCTCAGCTACCCGTTTTCTTGTGTGTTTTTTTTTTTAAAGATTAATACGAACAAATAGGATTATCTAACACAACTGTTTTATACCCCTAAGTGGTATACAAACACAGAAACAGAAACGTAGGTCATTGAAAGAAGGGGGGGATGGGGAAGGAGGAACCACTGGAATTACCAAAAAGTGAACCACTGGTTTAGACTATGTGTCAGGACCATGAGACAAACACTTTTTGCGCACATTCCACCCTCTATCCAAAAAAGTGTTACAGATAATTGCATAGACAGTCTGGCCGGCCACAATGACCCAACTTCTTTCTTGCACCGTGCAATAAAGCAATCATACATATCCAAAATATTTCCCGCAAAGAAATCACAAAAACAACAACATTTACAAACCCAAAAGTGCGCTGCAATTGCAACCATTGAAATTAGTAAAGAATAACTGAAGCAGAACGGTAGACGAGGAAATACCGAGAAGAGAGCACTCAGAAAAACGAGCGGCGAACTCATTAGAGTCTTTCCTCATGTGATCTGGGCACCAGCCCGTAAATTGTGAAGTTTTAATGAAGTTACAACTTCACGATTCTAAAACTGCAGTGAGTTTCAGTTATGAGCGTTCCGTCTCTCGGTCGCGAGGCTCCTGTAAACGGAAGCTGACCTTCCAATGGAATCTGGGGAAAAAATGAGCATCGATTGCAGTGGCGTGGCGTGCTTTACGATATATCGATTGATCCGTCATTTAAACCTACGATAAAAAGGGTGTTCGCAACGAACACCTTGATAATCGATTCTTCACCATATATCCTCAAACGGAAAAATATCGATGATCGATATTTTACATCTCGCCACTGATCGATTGAAATTACCTGGAACTTTCCTCGTTAACTCTAGCTTGGTGAGGTGGGTTTCCGTCCAATGGCGTGCTTTACAATAAATCGATTGATCGGTCATTTAAACCTACGATAAAAAGGGTGTTCGCAACGAACACCTTGATAATCGATTCTTCACCATATATCCTCAAACGGAAAAATATCGATAATCTAGCATTTACATCTCGCCACTGATCGATTGAAATTACCTGGAACTTTCCTCGTTAACTCTAGCTTGGTGAGGTGGGTTTCCGTCAAGAGAGTATACTACAAAGTAAAGCACATTTCAATGCCATTTGCGCGCTCTAAGACAACCTTTTTTTTTTCAACTTAGGATTTACTGATCTTCTGTACATAGAAATTACAATAACCAACGTATGTGCCGGCTCAAGCATAGACATGTTGTATCGATTGAAATTACCTGGAACATTCCTTGTTAACTCTAGCTTGGTGAGGTGGGTTTCCGTCAAGAGAGTATATTACAAAGTAAAGCACATTTCAATGCCATTTGCGCGCTCTAAGACAACCTTTTTTTTTTCAACTTAGGATTTACTGATCTTCTGTACATAGAAATTACAATAACCAACGTATGTGCCGGCTCAAGCATAGACATGTTGTAAGGTAAACCACGATTATGAAATACAAGTTAATAAAAAATGCTCTGAAAAAGACGACGACTGCCTGAAAAAATAAGGCAAGTTTACTGTCGTTCTACGGAAGAACGCCACAAGAAAGAGCCGTCAGGTGTTGTTAAATTTCCCTTGAGAAATGTGAATTTTAAGGAAAATTTGTGAATGTTGTTTCTTCAAAAATAAATATTCTATAACGATTTAGTTGGCAACCTTCGAACGTTTATACGGCGTTTTTCCTTAGCAGGACAGTGTACATTCTATCCTTGTCATTCCAATCAGTACGATTACGTGGTCTTACCTCTCTGTTCTGATAAAATCTTGCAACGTCGATATGCATAGAAATGCAGTCTAGACGGACATTGATTTTACATAAGACCAAGAAACCAACGTTGCCCTCGCGGAATACTGAGACTTATAAAAGATACAGATTATTAAAAAAACATTATGACTGGGTACTAAGGGTGTGGGAGACCCAGAGACCTTATATATTCTACGGTAATTGATCGATATTTATATTGGCTAAATCTGGTCTCATCGTTGGCAAACTTTTAACGAGACAGATTTACAGGCGTGAAATACATGTAGAGACACGCGCGCGCTTAAACCCTCAGTCTTACGAGGTTATAATATGAGGAGTAACAGCACCTTCAAAATGTGTAGTATGCAAAAGAGGTGGTACTGCGCACTCCGACATAATATGGAGGCACTAAGTTCGGCTGCTGTGAATATGTGGGGTTTTGCACGTACGATTTACGTTTTTATTATGTGTTCAACGGGTGCATCGAGAAAGGAAGCGAATCCGGAATGATAAAAAAATATGCAACAACTTTCAATGCTGCTTTACCACTTCTTACACGCATACCAAAGATTGTAAAATTTACGTCCTCGGGCAAGTTGACAGGACTGACAGAAAGAAGATTTGAAGCAGCATCGTGAGAGTTGTGACTTATAATGTTACTTGTGGGTTGCCACTACTTTTTTTCTGTGGTGGGTTGAGGTTTTTCAAAATAATATTTTAAAAAAAATTCCACATCAATCTACAACTGACGTCTTACGTCGACGTTTGTCTTTTTTGGCGTTGACACTATTCTTAACTGAGGAAATTTTGGAGTAGACCAAAACGTGTCGATGAATATCCATTATTCAATTCTTGAAAGTCTGAAGCCTTTCCTGCATCGACAAAAAATATGACCAATTTTTGTTTGAATTGATTACATTTTAACTGTGCGAGAGAGGAAAATAGTGTGTCAGGAAGTAAAAAAAAACTTGGCTTAGACAGAAAAATATTGCACCTAGCTGCTTTTTGAATTGCAGCCTAAATCAAAAGTAGATTTGACGCGTTATTTGTTTCTTCGTGTTTTGCATGCTAATGCAAATAATCAGGCAATAATTATAAGGCAATAATAATTATTATTATTATTATATTATATTATAATTATTTTAGTCAGGCAATAATTATAGCGGCAAAGGTACCAGACCTCACATATCATACCTCTCTAATTCATACTCGTGCATACTTGCCATTTTGACGGTAAAACTCCAAAAATACGTATCTCAGTCGTGACGTTTCAAACTCTTCGCTCTCATATATCATTTTATCGAAGAGGAAAACCGACAATATTTATTGAAATTTTTACATGATTCCCTCACACAAAGACGAAAAATCAGGGATGTTTTCAAAAAACTACATAGACGTTGTTTCGTTTCAAAAATGAATATAGACAGGATCGTAAGCAGTGCAAGTCGAGATCCAATTTTTTGCAATTCCACCATCAATGTTTCAAAACATACACCACACTTCAAAGTGAAAACACTTCAACTTTAAGTTTCTCTTCAGGGTTAACTATAAGTTTAACTTCAAAACTTTAAGTTTTTGAAATTACACTGTCAATTTTTCAAAACATACTCCACACCTTTAAGTGTTTTCACTTTAAGGCACTTTAAGGTGTGGTGTTGGATAGGTGGATAGGTTTGTTGATCTGCAAATTTTCAGACATCAGACGGTGATGAGGGTCGCTTCTCACCTAACACCATGATAGATTATCTAACACCAAGGCATTGCTATAGCTTACTAACGACTATCAGGAAGATTTGATATTATCGTCCTCCGTTCTTCTCCACCCTCTCTTTTTTTTCCTTTGGGGGCAGTTCAAATCAAAGAAACGCCATATTTCTCAGAAATTCACCGATTTCAAGAAGGTCTCCAAGAATCGGAAAAATGTAACAAACCCTGGTTTAATGGCTTGCGTAATAATTTAATTTTTTTTATGTTTTACTATTTTTCACAAGGTATACTAAATCTCGAAAACCAAGTAAGATAGCTCGTCCCTCAGAAACTTGAAATACTATGGTCCATAAAGGTGCGCTACCCAAGATTTACGAAAAAATACAGCACATACATACGTAAAACATGTTATGAGAACAAATTCAAGGACGCATTTGGTTCTAATGATAACATTTTATCTGATGCTTGGCTGAAATAGTTGAACTATCATTCGTCAATCATTGAACAAAAACCATTTAATGTCAACTCGAATTTTTTAAGGTCAAAAAATACGCAACATTTAATTTCTTGTGTGAAAATTATTGTATGATTTATGAATTGTATGTCTTTCAGTAAGATCACAAATTTAGACACTAAATTCAATTCGAGCGTTCTTACACATATTTTTTTTACAGACATAAACAAATCAAAGAAAATAAATATGTATTTACAAGATAGGTAATAATCTGTGTATTGAATGTCACTTTTTTCTGAAGATAGCATGAGTTTTAGACGATTTAATTCCTTGATGATCTGAATGTTCAAGGATTATAATGCGGCTACCACTTGCCTTTGCATTCGCGTCCCTCCGGGAGCCACAAAGCCAGCGCATGTCTCCGGGTATCTTGTGCCTGTCCGATCTATTATGCAGGTCCCAGAATTTGGCAACGTGGACCAAGAAACGTCAAATCTGGACTGAATGATGCGATCTTGCACGTACATTAATCAAAACTCTCGTGAACGAATGTCCTGGCTTGCCTCTCCCTTGGCGTCGCGTCATGGCCTAAAGTAGATTAAAAAGGTCACTGCAAAGGCCAGTTTTGTCCTGCTTTGTTGCTGGTTCATCCCTCCCGGTCTCGCAGACAAAGGGTCGATAGGTCAGTTCCCGGTTTTTTGACACTCCTATGATGCCATAAGCTTGCAGCGTTACCGCGTCATAATTATGTGGGAGGAGGGAGGCGTTTGCCCTCATGCATTTTTCAAAGGCCCCAGGACCGCATCTCATTCAGACCCGGTGTTCTCTGAGCATGACATCCAGCGCTCCATCTCCGGCCTTACTCGGTCCACGACTGATCTAATATTTTCCGTGAACGTTCATATAGAAGTATTTGGATTGGTATCATCGAAAACTGAAAAAAAGGCCAACCCTTAGATATTTATTAAGTGTGTGAAGAAAGAGAGGAGATTAGTCGGATTTTACGTATACATAATGTTTTATCTTTTGAAACGTCAATAATCCATACAGAATGCACAGACATTTCAAAAATCATAAGTTCGAGAAACGATGACGTCGCTAGTTTGAAAATTAGATTCATTAGAGGCAAACACATCAGTGCTGCCAGCACGAAAAGCGTACTAGCGCCTACAAGACTGCATGGATACTTCACGCATTGCGCGCACGCACCGTGATGTACGCGCAATGCGTGAAGTATCCTTCGAGCTGTACGCGCAATGCATGAGGTATCCTTGCAGTCTTGTAGGCGCTAATATAGGTTTTGCACTGGCTGCACTGCGCTCGGCTCTATTATCCAAACTCGCGAAGTCACCGTTTTTCAACTCTTGATTTTGACATTTTTGTACACTTCCTAAGGACTATTTTTATTTAAAAAGACACATAAAATTATGTACTTTAGAAAAATATACGAAATGTTTTGAAAATATTAAGGTGGTCTCGCGCCAACTTTAATAATTGTCAAAACACAGAGTTTCATTTTTTATAATTCGTGATTTTTACTTTAACAAATCATTCAAAGCACTTGTAAAAATTCATAACTAAAGATATTCATACTGCTGAATTTCACTCATTGTGAAATCTGTTACAATCCATATATCTTTTCATAGCTTGAGCACAGGATGCTTATTTTTAGGCTTCTAGATTTCCACTGAATATTGTAGAAGAAACTGCTGTATGATCTCAGCAACACCTGACGGCTTGGCGCTCAATATCTTATGCATTATTTTTGAGTCTTCGCATAGTTTAAATCATACGGTAGCATTTTATGCCACCACTATTTGAACGCAACTACTGCAAGTATGCATCGAAGAAGGCGCCTTCATGCTCTGAAAGGCTGGATGGTTTTAGGCGAGTAGACTGACCCAATTGCCGCAGTTGACAGAATTGAACTTCACTTGGGTTTTAGAGCAGAAGGTTTAGCTGTATGGTCGAAATTAGTTGTCTAAATACTTCGTCACATACAAAATGACAGATGGTACCATTTAACAAACGCCTTAGTTTTCAATTTATTAACCGTACTATTTTAATTTCATTTTTTAAAGTGATATCTATAAATAAAAAAGATAGAGACGATGAGAAAATAATGACGTGTAATAGGTTGATACATTTTCTTTCTTGCAATAAAAATACCCCAAAAATTTAGTAAGAGTATACAGAAACAAAAAAAAAAACAAAACAAAAATAAGACTGATAGAAATCTTTCTAGGTGAAAATTCAAAACATGCTCTATTTATATTCACTGATCCAAGTTTTGGCGATTCCCCTGAGGTATTGATCAGTTTTACTTATCTCAGTAGAGCAGTCACGGAGTTTTTAATAAATATTGTTTAGTACCCGAATCGTGCGTCCGTAAAGATTCACATTTTACTCTGAAACTCGAAATACGGACACGAATATCTTAGCAGATTAGTATGCGTGCGTCGTGAGATCTTAGCAGGGCCTAGTCTTCGTGAGCGACAGGAAAAAAAATGAAGGCGCATTGCATACAACTATTCGTGCTCAAGGGATGTCCGTGTTGCGTGCACATAATTGAAGGAGCTTTGGTTTTCTCACTCGCGACGCTTGACTGAAACGATTTGTGCTCAAGGGATTTCTGCGCTGCAAATGTAATTGCGTTGACAATCGAACTCAGAATTCCCTTGGGCCGTGCAGTGTCAGAACAGTGTTTTCAAAAAGTTTAACTTTGGCGTGTCATCGCCACAACGTTGAAGGAAGTGAGCTTTGCGAAACTGTTATTGATAATGATTTTCAAAATTGATACACGCAATAATCTTGTGGAATTGTTTTCGGTATGAAATTCTGCGAAAATTTTATACGCTGTCAGATTTGTTAGATTGATACTAAAAAGGTGTAATACTCGATACATTTTAGGATACACCGCACACTGGACCGAGTCAATGGGAGAAATCGGACAAAATCTGGAAACTTCGAAAATTTAAATTTTTGAAACATAAAACAAATATGTCTAAGAGTTGTTTCACTGGTTTTTTCAAGATATTTCTCTTCAGAAGCACCCCTTGAGATTGAATTTGTGTTGGAATAAACATCAACATTTGAAATTTTAGTCAAACATTTTATGTCCGACCTCTTCCATTAGCTCGTGCCATTGCACGCCAGTCCAATGTTTCAGAGCGACTTCCTTGTGTAGGCTGTCCGTGGGTCCTCTGACCTACTCGTTCTTTAATTTGCTAAAGTTTCTAAGTTAAATAGAAGTGTTTAAAAAAAAAATGGTGAAAATTTCTAAAGTAGATTCTTTTACCTTTTGTTAGAATCCTATATATTAAAATGCAAAGTTCCGAATCTTGGGGCATTAACTTTGAGAGAACCACCGGACCGATTTGCATGGGGTTTTTTTTAAATGAAAGCTCCTGAGCTGTAGATTTGCAGGCTGTGATCGTTTTTTAGATTTTCTCAAATTTTCTCCCATAATTTTCTAAAATTTTCTTCGATGCATTAAAACGGAGGTCCGAATCTTCGGACGTTAACTTTGAGA
>NW_017564582.1:567127-648888 GCF_001854935.1 Bemisia tabaci | reverse complement strand
GCAAGACGAAGCGGAGTTTGCAAAATTTTAACTCGAAATAGGTGATGGTGTTTACCTTTCATGCTAAAAAAGGCCATGCCGGAATTCATTGATTTACCGACAAGCAGTATTACTGAAACTGATATTATTACTGAAATTTATGGAAAAGATAGCTTCCTCATGTTTGAACGTAGATTTCACAAACTGCGCAATTCTGGCCCCTAAAAATAAGCATTGCAATGAAATTAACGACAAGGTTGTTGAAGTTCTTTCAGGTGTCTCTAAAACGTACTTCAGTGTTAACAGGCTCATTGTAGAGGAAGAGGGAGAGGCTCTCAATTTTCTCCTCGCATTCTTGGACAGTCTTAATCTTAGTGGCTTACCACCGCATAAACTCACACGTTTGGAGGGGGTTTTTGTTATGCTTTTCAGCAACCTCAACGTTTCTAAAGGTTTATCGAATGGTACCCGATTGATCGTCTGGAAACGTTATGAAAATTGTCTTGATTTGCAGGTCATTTCCGGCGAGAAGGCCGGTGAAAGAATTTCACTGCCAAGAATTGATTTGTCACCTGCAGACTCCTCTCTCCCTTTCTCTTTTAAGAGGCGACAATTTCCAATTCGCATTGCGTTCTACATGACCATCATCAAAGCTAAGGGTCAAACACTGAAGCGAGTCGGCATTTATTTACCCCAAACAGTTTTTGGCCATGGTCAACTATATGTTGCACTCTCACGAGCTACATCGTACAAAAATTTTGAAGTCCAAATTCTTCCCAAAGGCAACCGTACAAAAAACATCGTGCACAAAGAGGTGCTTCGATCTTTTATAAATCCCAAAAGCCTCATAGTCATTAGAAAATTATCAAAAAATAAAAATAAAAACAAATTTAAAAATAACACAAAAAAAGAAAAACTAATAATGCGAGCTTTTTATAACATTTTTCGGTAGAATGGCAGTCTCCACCCTGTAACGCAGAGAGGCAGTTAAATTCCTTGATCTTCTACCGCAGAATCATCATCATTATTAAATGGATTCAACTAATCGCTCCGATTCCAAATAAGCTACTGCACCACCATTGCTAGCTGTGGAGGGCGCCCGTAGGGCGCCCGGAGCAGCTAGTAAAGTTAATAATCCATTATAGCAATTATAAATTTTAGTTAGACACTAGTTCATTTTTATTATTAACAATAATATACCTCTTTTTGGTTTTAGGTATTCTAGAGTTTTTATAAGAATTCCGTGTTTTCATACTTAATTAGGACCATAGATAAGGAGGGAATCAATGCATGGGTGAATAAAGCTAAAACATGAAAAATAATGTACTAAGAGACAGGACGTTTTGAGCTGTTACCATCTGATTTTCAGCTTGACAAAAGCAAAAGCAAAATAAATAAAGAATTGAGTGGCGACCTGACCCCAGCCGTTATCACGTTACCACTGGCATAATGTTTTTTTTTATGTTTTAGCCTTATTTACCCATGTTTTAGTTCTCTTCTTATTTATTCGTATATTCGAGCTGTGCTTTTGTGCTTTATCGTTGTGACCATATTTCTTGTTTATCAATTAAACCTCTAGTACATTAGTAAGCCACCAACACCGCGCGTCTTGTCGTCGCTTTTATGTTGACAGGGAACGGTGAGAAGGAGTGAGAAAGAGTCAGCGATAATGTAAATACAATATTGACACGATATCTTATGGACCGCGCGGCGTGATCCAATGCAGCGCAGCGGCGGAAATTGTGTCACGAGTTTTATCATCTGGAAACCGCACAACATGACGACGCTCCTGCGATTTCCACTTCAACCTCCGCTGGATAAACATGCGACGTCACGCCGGAAAAGAGGTCTTATCTTCCGGAGCAAAGGTTACGTCACTACGTGTCTGAGTCCGAGTCAATATGATCAAAACGTATTTTTCTTACGTGTGCTGCTTACATTATAATCATCGAGCCGGGACTTGTCCCTCCTCTCAGGCGACCATCAGGGTTCATCAGAAAGTCAATGTTCATAATTTTCTTTTAACTTTTCACCGCGATACCTCACTAAAAATTGGCACTTTTAGATTTCTCAAAGTAAACTAAAAGTGTATATTAAAGGAATGTATTGTTAAAGGTATATCAAAGTATATCAAATTGTTCTAATCGACAGGCATGGAACCCGACCCCCTCCAATTTGGCTAAAAATTGGTTTACGGGGTCCTTACATGTACTTACATGTTTTTAACATGTACTTACGTGTACTTTACATGTCTTCACAACGTCCCGTTGTATGAAACATAATTTATGAAAATTTTAAGCCATAATGTTAGATTGAACTCCTACTAAAAATAAAATAGGAGCGAATATTTTGAAACACAAATACCGAGATATACATTTTTACAATTTCACCATTGATTTTCGGTGATGTATCTACAGTAGAAAGTTTATTGTTGTTGTAGACTTTGATGATTGGCATAACGCCTGGAGAGCCTCGTGCGAAATAATATTCGTAAAAGTATAACACCATGGATGTTGCAATTACAACCTACCTCTCCCAAATATGGCAAAACGGCAATAAATCCGACTCCTGACATGCGTTCATAGTTCTCTTGAGCGTAGTATACAATTGCTCGAAGTTCGATCACTCCGGCCCCCTGGCGTATGCTTTATTTCTGTTTTAACGATTGAATTTAACTCCAAGCAAACCGCCTATTTCTAACAGTAACACTAGATTTTTTTATGCCTTACAATGTATCATTGATTCATTGATGTATGCTCCTGCGGCTTTCAATAAATCGGCATGTTGTTCAAATCTGGATTGTTACAAGGCCACGAGTCTTTTAACAAATCGGCTGCCAAACCCAGATCCGTTGCTGCAAATAGAGCCTTCACAGAGAACACAACTTATCATTCGTTCAATGCAAAATTCACTTACCCACGCATACGTAACCACATCGACTGAAAGCCCATTGCTGACAAATTGTTTACAAAATTATTTAATTTTATATCCATGAGAATTGCAAGTTTCTTCCCATTCGACAACTCTGTTCCAATGGGCACAGTGAAATGCAAAACTTCCTCTCTACTTCCCTGTGTTTTTTTTCTCCCTCGACCCTGTGAAACCCTTTGTTTTCGACTATGTGTGTTGTATGCTTACACAAATGCGGCAGCGCGTGAAGCAAAAGCTCCTTATACGGTGCAATTTGAAATCCCGGCTATCTGGCGCGCTCAACCCGGCAGAAATGGGATATTGAACGGTCCACAGGCCCCGACTGTTTTTGTAATTTTGTTCCGATTGTAGATTCAATTTCCGTGAGCGACCCTCCTCCTCCCTCTCCGCATCCTGGTTAAAACCATCACTTTATTTTTCTAAACGAATCACGGAGAGCCGAACAATTTTTCATGCAATTTGACAAACCGGTCTAATTTGTTGGAGGGAAAGCGAGGGTTCATGGTAATGTGTTCATACGCGCCGTGCCGTTCGTTAAAAACAGAAATGGGAAAACTGACTGCGCAGAGTGTCAAGAAACGATGAAAGATTTACGCCAAAAAATATTCAGTCATTGGCGCTATTTACTCAGATCAAGATTTCCATCAGTCTTATTTTTGTTTTGTTTTTTTGTTTCTGTATACTCTTACTAAATTGTTGGGGTATTCTTATTGCAAGAAAGAAAATCTGTCACATTGATTACATCTTGTAAATAAATCAGCCAAATTTTATTGAGCCAAAGATATAGTTAGGGCTACTTACTTGCTTTTTGGGATTGTAAAAAAGACTCTCGTTGCTTATTTCATCATTCATTATAACTCACTCTGCATAACTGTTTACATGCAGTAGTTTTGGCCTCAAAACTATTATTCTACATACTTATCGGATATTTTAATTATTTCTGTATCATTTTTTTTATTTTACGTTTATGTAGTGAGTTGTCATTGCGAAAAAAACTAAATTATTATTCATGACAACATTCTCTTCTTTATCGGTGAGTGTCTAAAACTTTTCTCTAGTCTTTTAGAATGAGTTTCAACTATAGGTCTCACAGTTAATAATTGAGTTGATTCTCTTCTCGCGCTTGTTTAAGTGGCAAACTCACTAACTCAATGCTGCCAAAGTTGGCTGGGTTTCGTATTCTCCCTGAAATAAATCCATTAAAATAATATCTTAGTTAACAGGCGCCCGGTCAAGATATGGTGCCAGTTAGCAGAGAACCATGTTGAATTTCATGAACCGGTACTTTTTTCGCATCACATAATACCCACAATCGTTTTCTGCATTTTCGTGTTAAGGTATGGTCTAGAAGTAACAGTTCCGATGTCCAAATCGGGTACTTTTATTCACTAACCTGTAAAGTGATTATTGAGATTATAGACCAAGTAATAGACTAAGAAGACAAAGGGGATATGGAGCGATCCTATTGGTTGAAACGGGAGGAGAGGGTGTTATAGACAAAGGGGGAATATGATGGACCACTAGCTAAAAGGTCTCACGTAACTTACCATTAGTTAGTGCATTACTTGCCTCCTTTGTCCATTGCAACCATCCGCTTCCATCGATCGCTTCATTTTATTTTCATCTTGTTTGTCTATCGCTTAGTCTGTCAATCAGGCCGCTGGAAAGCTGTACGAAAGCAGCTGTGAAATTAAATCTTAGAAGAGATCACGCTAAACAGCATGGGAACTGTGTTTAGTCTTTCTCCAGAAAAATAAAACTCAATTTAAGAACTTTTCCTTTCCAATTTATTTTTTTATTCCAAGCTATGTATTCATTTTGGGACTCTACGTGTATACAACCCTCAACTGGTAAACCACAAGAAATTGGAAATAAAACGTTACACAGTAAGTAAGAATAAAATTCGGTAACCAAACCCTCTTCACAAGAAGAGAAGATTTGTAAACGTTGCAATTAAGATGCGCATTAGCATTCAGCCATTGGTATTTCGACAGCTGCATTAAGAAAAAAGGAACCAAGTCACATCAGCTGTTGCCAAATTTAATCGGGCAATTTAATTTTTTACATGAATACGGGTGTGCGGATTTTCGGACAAACTTCTGTGAAGTTTCTGCATTGTATGAAGCAAATTCCTTAAAATTTTCAAAGGAGTCCGCATAAACGTTCTCTCGTAACAAATCAAATTGCCCGGTTAAATTTGGCAACAGCTGGTGCGGCTTGGTTCCTTTCTGCTAAAGGGGGTCCATTTTTTCGTCATCAGAATTTGTTGTGCCAACTCAAAGCATGCCTGGTGAGTTGCAAGCTGGAAAAAAGGGCTTGATTTTTAACTGACGTAACCATGGCGTCTCTCCTCTCTCGACGCGATAAGTTGCATATCCTGCAATTACAACTCCTCCGTTTAGAGACAGAGCTCCACTTCTGCCGAGCTAAAAAAAAAACCGCCGTATGAGCATTCGAGAGTTGCCAAACTTCCTTCTCTAAAGTGTCTATTTTTGCGGGAAGTTATTCATATTTTTCCTTCAAATTTCCCTATGTTTTAGATTGAATTGGACGTATTTCTACCAAACAGACCTATGTGGAGGTGAGAAATATGGGGTGTGCTCGTTAGTTCTCTGGCCGTAAGAGTGAATGAGAATAATGAAGCGCCAGTGACGTCAACGGAGATGGAACCGCCGTCGTCCCGCTTCGGCCGCTTCCGCTTCGTCTTTAACTCATGAGCCCTGTCCACAACGCTTTCTTGCTATGCCCGCGGCTCAGGAATCCCGCATTCAGTTGGCACATGGGTCTGTTTGATAGAATGTTAAATCCTGCTTTTCCAATTCTTCACATGGATCACGCCCACTTTTACATTGCTTCTTATGCAGCTTTCTAGAGCACACCCCATATTTCTCACCTGCACAATGCACATAGGTGTGTTTGGTAGGAATACATCCAATTGGACGTATTTCTATCAAACGGAACTATGTTCATCAAGACATGGTCCCTGAGACCCATGAGAATACATGCATAACAGGGCTCACGTCATAATGCACATAGTTCCGTTTGACAGAAATACGTCCAATTGTGAACAAAATTGCCTGAAAAATGAAGAATAATATTCAAAAATTTTCCCCTAAATTATTTTTTTGAAGGCAATATGACAACGTCTGGAGACTCATGCGGTGTTCTTCGTTAGGACGTCAGACTTGGCGACCTTGGACTAGAGTCAGTCCACAGGACCGGGAAGCATTTTTAATTAACAAGCGGAAGAGACGGAAGGAGAAAAATTGAGGCCCGGGGACAGCGAGTCCTTGGGGGTTTAAACGGGGTTAAAATATAATTTAATTAGTTGTAAATTGGAGTACTTCAAGAGTTTCTCCTTTCCTCGTTGTCGGGGAATCTCAGGCGTTTCGCTAATGATGAGTCCCGCCGGGGATCAAAAAGGTTACGTAACGGTTCCGGTTCCCGTCGGATAAGTATTTTTCAGAGCCACTTTTAAGTGCCGCCATGTTCTTGAAGCTAGGATCGAAGAATCCTTACAGTAGATTGAATTAAAGAATAGGGATAGTCAAAGCATTTTTCTACAGGTATAGGGATCCACTCTGCCGTCTGCCATGCTAAGGGAAAACGCCGTATGAACCCTCAGGCGTTGCCAAATTTCCTTTGATAAAACACGAGTTTCCTGGTGAACTTGTGAATATTTGGATTGCATTTTGCAAAAAGGAACCACTAGCATTGCAATGTTACTAAGATTGTGCAACTTCTTTTGTCTTGGAAGAAAAACCCGATTATCCATTAATAGTTTCTATTTTACTCGCTAAAAACTGTAAATTTAAGACAAAAATTACCATCTAAATTTCATAGTTTTTCACGATTTCCGCAATTTTATTGCAAAGGATGAAGTTGCACAATCTTAGCATCATTGCAATGCTAGTGGTTCCTTTTTGCAAAATGCGATCCATTTTTCTTTCAATTTTTCAGATAATTTCGTTCCCAATATCACCTGAAGTTTCTGAACAGTCCAAGGAAAAATCTTCATAACGTTCCTCATAAATAAACATTTTATCGGAGGAAATTTGGCAACTCTCGAATGTTCATACGGCGTTCTTCCTTAGCACGGTAGCACTGGCGCGGCGTGAATGGTCGATTTTCGATTTTTCCCATTTGAAGGCATGGTACAGAATCGATTATCAAGGTGTTCGTTGCAAACACACGGTTTATCGATTTTTTTCCATAGATTTAAATGGCAGATCAATCGATATATCGCGAAGCACGCCACGCCACTGGAGGGGTCAGTCGGGATGCATTTAGTGAAAGGAGGTAAGTTTGCGATGGGAAACTTGAACTAACCTCATTAGTGCTTGGCAGGATTCTCAATAAGAAAAATGGCAATAAATGTGAACTTATCTCCCGTGAATTAAATTCCACCCTTGAGGTATTTGAATCGCTGATCAAGCAAACCATTTGATCCTTCCCTCTTTCTCATTTCACCTGCTCATTTCCCCTTGAGCAAACAGGATTTGTCATAATGATTACAAAGCGAGTGGTGATTGCCTGACCAAATTTAATTTACTCGATCAACAACAAAACCACTCATTTTAAAATTCTCTGCATCAAAATATGTTCATATAATACAAATCGTTTAGTAAAAAATAGAACAAATACATACCGCGTAAATGCACGACTAGATGCCCGGTTTTGCGCCCCTAGAGATCTCCGAAGCCGCGAAAAATACATCGTTGTAGCATGTAGTCGTTTAAAAGTCACGAATCATATCGCGTGAAACACAATACCATATTCGCGATTTTGCCTCCGTAATTTTCTCAAAAATCAAATAAAAATGCATCGTTCTAGCGTGGAGGCCATTAAAAGTCACGAATCTTATCGCATGAAACGCACAACCGGACGGCCGAATTTGCAGGCCCAGGAATCTTATATCATGGGAAATGCAATGCTCTAGCTTGGAGTTGTTTAAAAATCACCAATCATATCGTGTGAAACCCACGACCGGAAGACCGGTTTTGCGGCCTAAGAAATCTCCGAAGTCGCGTAAAATACACCTTTGTAGCACGGAGTCATTTTACAGTCACAAATCATGTCGCATTAAGCGCACGACCTGATGAGCGATTTTGCACCCCTGGAAATGGATTGCATTTTGCAAAAAGGAACCACTAGCTTTCCAATGTTGCTAAGATTGTGCAACTTTGTTTACCTTGCAAATATAAACTGATAATCTAAACAAGTTTAATCTTTACTCCCAATTTACTATGAATTAAGACGAAAATTAAATTTTTATATATAAATGTTTGCATTATTTCAGTATTTATTCGCATAGAATGTAAGCTGCACAATCCTAGCAACACTGGAATGCTTGTGGTTCCTTTTTGCAAAACGCAATCCAAATATCCAAAGTCGCGTAAAATACATCGTTGTAACAAGGAGTTGTTTGAAACTCACAAATCGTGTTGTGTGAAACGCACGGCTGGACGATCGTTTTTGCACCCCTAGGCATCTCTACATTCGGGTGAAACGCAATGTTATAGCATGGAGCCAATTAAAGGTCAGGAATCATATCGCGTTAAACGCACGACCGGACGGCCGTTTTTCAAAATCAGGAGACATACAGTGTTCTAGCATGGAGTCGTTTGAAAGTCACAAATCATATCGCGTGGAACGCACCGGACGGCCGTTTTGGCAACCCTAGTAATCTCAAAAATATGGAGAAACATATTGTTCTTATACGGTGTCTTTTAAAAGTCACAAATCTGGGAAACGCACGACTGGATGGCCGTTTTTGCACCCCTAAAAATCTGAAAAATTGTGTGAAATACATATCGTTGTAGCATAAAGGCGTTTCTGGCGATCTGACGGATCATATCGCGTGGATCGCACGACAGGATGACCGTATATGCACCTCTAAGAATCTCCGAAATCAACTGAGGTACATTGATCTAGCATGGAGTCGTTTAAAAACCACAAATCTTTCGCGTGAAACGTACGACCCGATGGCAAAATTTGCACCCTTAGGAATCTCCGAAATTACGTTAAATACATCGTTGTAGCATGGAGTCGATTAAAAGTCACTGATCATATTACGTGAAACGCACGAGTAGACGGCCGTTTTTGCACAAGGAAACACACTTTCCACATCCAGGCATGGAGTCGTTTAAAGGTCACCAATCAATCCATCGAAATCAACTGTAAGCTGAACCTTATGGCATTGTGAATCAGCACATACGCGGTTTCAAAACAAAGAGGTATTATCACTTATACTGCATTGCGCCACGGTATAAGACGCCACGTGCACCGGCAGATTGTGTCCGGTAATTGATTTACTAGGAGTTAAAGGTTTTAGCCGGCATGGAGGCACGACTTGTGGCACATCGCCAAGAATCTTGCGAAGGCCTGAAACTTGAGTGTGGCGTCATTATTCGTGACACATTGCATTGGGGCACGGTGGATAAAGGTATTGATGGGTCTCATCATGCCTAGTGGTAAAACGCAGGGTACTTCCGTCATGTTACCACTCCTACTCTTATCATAACAATTTGTCACATTAGTCAAAAATTACCGGTCTTAAATTGAAAGACAAATTTTAATTTTTTATTTTTTATAGAATATCGTGTCTCAACTTTGTGTCGGTCTCCGAGGGTCCTGCAGTAGTTGAAGTGCTAGAGGCTCCGGGTTCGATTCCTGGCCATCAGGCAGCTCGAATTTGATTACCTTAAACAACGGTTGCCTGAGGCTGTTTACCGGTGAGGGACTGACCTCCATACTTGTAGAATTTGAATTAGAATAAATAACTGCCTCCAACCGAAACAGAGAAATGGACCGCGGTCGGCAGAAGGGAACTAAGCCATCAGCCAAATTTGACTCGAAAATTCAACTTTTGTAAAAGAGAACGTTTGTGCAGATTCCTTCGAAAATTTTAAGAACTTTACCTCGTACTATGCAGAAAACTCATTGAAATTTTCGCAAAAATCCGCGTAATCATTTTCATGTAGAAAATTGAATTGCCCAGTTTTTTTTTGCAATAACCGATGTGGCTTAGTTCCTCCCTGCTTACCGCGGTTCAGATGCAACTACACCGAAAGAAATGAAGTTAATTTAACATTCTGGATGTGAAAATAGTGTGCGAGAACCTATTAAATGCTGAAGTACCCGCTACAGCAGTTACTTTAGCACTGCCATGATGTAAAACTAACTGCTGTGGCGGGTAATTTAGCACTTTACAAGATCTCGCACACTTTTTCTACATCTAGAATGTTAAATCAACTTCACTGTTTTTTCGGTGTATGTCATTGACGAAAAAAGTTTTTTTCTCATATTTCCCCATACGAATTAATTGAAAATAAAGTCTTCCATTCAAACCAAATTTTCTTACAGTAAAATTCTTTCCCTTAAAATCTACGAGAATTTTTCGCTCTTCAATTTAAAATAACGTTTTGGCCTTTTTGCCAGTAGTCACCGATCTCTTATTGGCCCCAATCCGCCTCCATGAACTTCCTCTCCGGGAGTCGGGAGCGCGATGTGTGTGATTTTCAGCTTTGTGAATGGGGGTTCGGCGGAGCAAGAGCCTAGGGAGTGATGAAACGGGTGGAGGGGGGGGGGGCTTACAAGGTGGAGGCCGAGGTGGTCGAATTTAATATGCACGACCAGTCAATGAGGGCAAGTAGGGGTGCGTCGCGGAGGGGTGAAGGGGTTGGCGCGGAGGCGGGAGACGTAGACGCATCTCCGGCGAGGCACCGTCTAAACTGTCCAAATGAAGTAAACAAGCTATCGATTCGCTTTTATTCCGAGTCTTCCACCCTCCAACTTCCCGAATCACCCGCCCGCTTCATCTCCGAGACATTTTGCACAAACAAAGAAGCTCCCACTATAAAAACGGCCCGTGTACTGCCGTGATAAGGAATAACGCCGTATGAATATTCAAACTTTGCTAAATTTTCTTTGACAAAATATTCATTTTTAAGGGAAGGTACGATTACTTTGTCTTGAAATTTTTAAATGTTTTAGTTTAATTTAGGTTATTTTAGTTTTAATTTTTAAATATTTTCCCAGCGCGATAAAGTAGGCCCGCCGTATTCGTCAAGGCTTTCAATTTTTTCAAAACTTTCACATTAGATTGCGTTCAGTAGATTAAACTTAATTACATTGGACGTTGCTTGATTTTCTGTTAGTTTAAATTTGTTTAATTAAAAATCTATCTCATATTAATTAAACTACAGGCTAACCAAATTGTCTGAATAATTGGGTACAAAAATATCCGCAAGTTTCTTACAAAATCCGCATTTTATTGCAGAAGATTTGACAACACCTGGAGGCTCATACGGCGTTTTTTTCCTAGCACGGTAGCGTAGGCCCAATTCGTCGAGGCTTTCAAAATTTTTCAAAACTTTCACAAAAGATTGCGCTCAGTAGATGAAACTTAATTAAATTGGGTATTTCTTGATTTTCTGCCACGGAGAAAAAAACTTCCCGCGTTGGACCCGAGGTTGAGGTCATATGGATATCTGAAATTTTCAGAACACGCATCTAAAAACTTGAGGTCCAGCTGCCAAAGTTCGGGTCAGTCATCTGAAGTACTTTGATATAAACCGAAGGGTTCGGGTCACACACCTGAAGTACTCCGGTACACACCGAAGTGCCTCGATGTCTGATCCGAACTTCGGCAGCTGGACCTCAAGTTTTTAGATACGTGATCCGAAACCTTCAGAGATCCATATGACCTCAACTTCGGGTCCCATGCACGAAGTTTTTTTCTCCGTGTATTAGTTTATACTTTTTGAATAAAAAATCTATCTCATATTAATTAAACTATAGAGCCACAGGATTCTTGAAAGGAGGTATAATTTCCTCTGAAAAATTTTAGTGCAAATGAACTCAGAGATTTTGAAATTTACGAATAAGAGTCATATATTCAATCCAACAAAACGAAAATAAGATGTAACCCTTTTTCTCTCTCCCCATCATATTTCAACACAAGCAAGAGCCAATATCGATGAAAAAGTTATGGGGCAGTCTCTCTTTAGACGCGGAAGTCTGGTTGGCAAATAATAAAAAATCGCAAGGCTGAAGATCTGAGGGATGTAAAATGCCATCAAAGTTGGTTTAAATAAATTACCTAAATAGTTGTTCATAATAAATAATGCGCTTATTTTTCTCTATTTGCTTAGTAATTACACTACTCAAATGCACCAATGATTTCACATGGAATACGACATGATTGCTTGCAAAGGAAACTTGTTCAAATGCAAAACTCATCATGACTTCAGAAACTCCACGGGGAGCTGAAAGTGCATCCGAACAAAAACGAGCTGCTCTCTAATATTGATAAAGCTATGGCCGGTCGTGGTCGATTCATCTTAATCTCCAAACTTTCTCACTTTTAAAGTGATCGCTTGGGATAGCAGTTCCATCACCCCAGAGAAATCGAGTTCAATTGGAATGGATTAATTCCGGATTTGAACGTTTCGCTCAAAACTTTCATAGTAACAGAGAACGCCAATAACCCAGAACAACCTTAATTCTTTAATTCGAGAAAGAAAGCATTTTATAGGTGCAACGGAAGCAACATTGTTTAAATAAACGCTAATTGGAATGAAAAACTTTTACACAGATACTTAGGGATAAGTCGGGTTGGGGTGCATTTTAAACTCAACAACACTCGTAGTCAACAACGGAAGGTGAATGATCAATTATCGATATTTCTCCATTTGAAGCTATGGTAAAGAGTCGATGATTAAGGTGTTCGTTGGGAACAACCTGTTTAATATTGATCCTTTCCCGTAGATTTAATGGGTAGATCAATCGATATACCACCACACTGTAACAGAGATGGAAAGTGAAATTACATGAGGCTCGAATAAATTTCACAAAAGTTGAAATTTATTAATTTTTTTTAGAATTATTGATAAAACCTTCGGAGATCTGGAAGCGTTTCAGATGGTCTTTCTGTTGATGCTGCGGTATTATGCTACTCTACTGAAGGTGCCAGACACAAAAAGGAGGCAAAAAGGGGAGTTTAGAGAGAAGAACCCCAACCTAACCTCTAAACTAAACGAAATCATTTGCAACGCGGGCATGTTTTAGGCTTGGGGTAAAATATTTCAAAATTTAGAATCACTATTTCCAGGCGTTTCTTAGCCTCTTGAAGGTATCCCCAAAAGTTTCAATAAATTTCATAAAATTTCGTGACATTTCACTCGAATAAATTTCATGAAATTTTCAATCTCTGCACTGTAAACACGCCACGCCGCACGGTGGGAGTCAATGGGAGAGGTCGGACAAAATTTGGAAACTTAAAACGCTTATAACTCAGTTTATACAAGACTGTAAAGTTTTAAAAGTGGTTTCATTGGTTTTTTCGTGAAATTGTTATCAAGAAGCACCCCTTAAAATTGAAAATTTGACGAATTATTATCCAAATCCAAATTTCGCAGTTTCAGTTAAACATTTCATGTCCGACTGGCCAACCTCTCTGATTGACTCGATCACTGTGCGCCGCTGCTCGTAGTCAAGTTGTCACTGATCAAGATTTTCAAAAACATTCGATCAATTTCCTGTTCAATACACCTCTCATTATAGATTCTCTGAAAGCAGTTCGACGAGAGAATATTCAAATTGCACTTGCACCGCTACGACATGAAACGGGAGAAACCTCATGCATGAATGAAAATCGGCGAAAATTATCCACCCACATATCCAATTACGATGCATGTTTTAATCAAACTTTGCAGGATTCTATCATGCGAAGCCTTGCCCTGGTCTACCTAAACTCAAGTTCAACCCAACACCAGTTCCTTTCCCTCCCTCCTTGGCACGACCCCCGAATTGAACCTACACAGCTATCTTTCATCCATGCAACACGCTATGACGTCAACAGTGATGTAAGATTCTATCATTAATCACCTTCCTTGCAGGAATTTTTCTGGGGGAAGGATTGAAATACCTGTGCAATCTGGTAACTTTAAACGTCTAACTCGTTTTGAACCTCGCTCCCATCACGAACTGGGTCGAAGGAGGAGGCCTCAGACCTGTCGAAAAGGACATCACATGCCCTATCCGTGCTCACATTTACTAGCTAAACACAAAAGCCGTCGATCATTGTTACATTCGAAGGCCGCCTCTATTGACTGCTTTTTTTAAAGGAATAGACGGCGGAGAAAACGGAGAGAAACTAAAAAATGAAGAAAAAAAAGAAAGGAAAATAAAATGCTCCATTCGAATCAAGTTGGGTTTCGATAAGGCCCGTTTTGGGACCCACCCTGAATTTCTTCAACCCCACGAGTTTTTACTAATTGAAGATCTATATTTTACGGAATTCATCGTTATTAAACTTGGTCATTTTCGGTCACTTTTTGGGTCTGATACTGGCATAATAAGGGGTTTGAAGCCCGATTTTGCCACTAAATGCAAGCTTTGCGGTTGAATGCCGAAAAATCCGTATTTATCAGAAAAGCTACCTACAGACCCATTTTTATTGAGTTATGGTATTAGATTTGTAAAAAGGTAATCATAAACGCCTTAGAATGCCATTATATACCTACATCCAGTTAAAGGGTAATCTAAGTTTTTAATCGAAACGCAGATTTTAAAATTGTTCAAAATTGGGTAAAGTTCCGCAACGGTTTCAGGACATTCCGTCAACGATTTTTTGTCCGGGCACCTGTTTAGTCCAGTAATTTACGTCCACACGTAAACTAAGAAACAGTGACTTGGTCCAAAGATTATATTTCAGTCCGTATGTAAAATTATATTGACAATATCGAATTAGCAAATTGAGAGAGAAGAAGGTGCTATTATGGTAACTCATTTTTTAAATGAAATGTTACTTTCTTCTTCTGGATCTTTCAAATTTTCATTGGTGAATATTTGGTTTTATTTCTATCTATGAAATTGTCGATTTAAAATATACCGTATATATAATTAGTTAGTTAGTTAGTTAGTATAATTTTAAGACATTCAGCGTCTCAGGCTATAAACGTCTTTACTGATAATTTTGAAAATGGGAGTATTTACGAAAATTTAGATTTTTAAATTAAGAGAGGTGAAGAGTTTTAGAATTTTGGTGGTAATATTGGGTTCATTGCATGTAAGTGGGTTTGTATTTCTGTTGATTGTAGGGGATATATACCTTTTTTTAAATGATAATACTACTTCATTTTAAAAACATTATATTTTTAAAACGTGGCAAATATTTGTAAAACATTTTCCAAGCGATGGCGTTGATATTAATCTCAATGAGCCGTACTTGTATTGAAAGGGACTATACAAAAATGAAAAAGGGAGAGAAAAACCAAGGGGGACGCAATCTTTGGTTTTAACCCACTTTTACATCAATCTTTTACAGTCAAACACGTCCAATTTTGAGCGTTTGGTTGCGAATACACCACACTGCAGCACAGTGAAAGCACAAAATATAAAAGAAAAATTAAAAAGCTTTGGAAATCATTAAATTAGACACGGAACCACCTTAAGATTTTCAAAACACGTCATATTTTCCTTTAATACATTTTTTTTTCATCAATTTAAATGAGACTAATCCGTGCAGAGCGTGCAAATATTTCAAAATCATGAGTTGAAGAACGCTGACTCCGCGATTTTAAATACATATTTGACCCTAACACAGAGCGATATGCGCACTGGCGCCTACAAACCTAACTGGATACTTCACGCGTTGCGCAATGCGTGAGGTATCCCTGTTAGGTTTGTAGGCGCCCGCACGAGTGTCAGGCTGGTCGCCCGCCGCGTCGCGGAATGCTACGGCGTTTCAAGCAACTATTTCGCGACATAGTTGTTGCACAGTATCATAGGCGCTCCAACGTATCAAGAATGACAAACTTCCTTCAAGGGTACAGAGCTTTCCCTGCAAAATAAATTAAGATACTACGTTACAAAAAGAGAGTGGTAATCTAAAAAACTCACTAAGTCCTAGCATCCGTTTTTAATAACGTTTAGCTACCATAATTTTTGAATTTCATTAGAGAACAATGTGACTCGATTTAGGCAGAAACATTATTGAGAATGCCGTCAAGAAGATTTTATTTTGAATCAAGAATAAAATAGCTGAATGAAAGCGGGTTTCTGCTTGGTCTAAGTGACTTTTCTTTTTATTTAAGCATCCTTTTTTCTCTAAACAGGCATTATTTTCTTTATGGATTTATAAGGAAATCTTCTCGGCGGTAAATTTGAGCATATGTCTGCTTGAATCAAGTAACTTTTTCCTTTAATTAAGTTCAAAAATCATGCTAAACGTTACTGGATCAGATCCTTGGACTTAACAAGTTTTTCGACTACAGCTCCCTTTTTTTCGTCGTCACTCGATTTAATTTGCGAGGGAACTTCGTGCTTTTGAAATATGCCATCAATCATGATACGTTGGAGTTCCTTCAATTTTGTATGATACTGTGCAACACCTTCATGGCGAAACAGTAGTTTGAAGCGCCGCGGTACTCCGGCGCCGTCACGAAGTTATCGTACACAGGAAAAATCTAAGAGCCTTTAGCTGAGGAAAATCAAAAGGCTCATTCGGTTTAGGTATAAGAAGATGGGACTTCCTTGAAAGATAAGTAAGTCCTGTTGCACCAAAGAGGTGTATAGAGTTTTAGTGAATTTTCCATCATGGAATTGACGCCAAAATTCTCAATTATTTATTTTGTTTCCGTTTGGCCAACCAAGCAAACAAAAAACGAGCAAACCCTCATTCTTCCAAGACATTATACATTTCATCCGAAAACGTCGTGAGCAAATGTTGTTTGTATTTACATGTTGACCAATTAACTTTGGGTTTCAATAATTGGTGAGTGGACCAAAACTCCCCTGCCGAAAAAACGCGTGGACTTAAACTACTGGAAAAAACAATTGTTCGGACAAAAAATCGTTGACGGAATGTCCTATAACCTCCGCAACAGCGAGGACTCTTTCGGACGGCACGTTGAGCCTCTTAAGATCAATGTAATTCGCGGTAGTCGCTGCGGACATTTGGGGAAACAATTACATGTTTGGAATCCTGCCCGTCGATCCGTCTGAACGCTCCTTAAAGTCCCATTCAAAACCGTGGAAACCGACTATCTTCTGCCTACCCTAGTTCATGGTGATTGGTAGCGTAAAAAACTCACCGTTGGCAGAGCACCTTCACTTCACGTATAACCGAAAAGATTTTTTTTTTTTTTTTTTTTTTTTTTTTTTTTTTTTTTTTTTGCTAAGTTATTTCAGGTCTTAAATCCATTTAAGGATTCTGCAACCTTGAATGAGCATCGGGATAGCATTAGTACATATCCATGCTCCAGGATTTCAAATGCTCAGAGATTAAGGCCGAGTGGAATCTGTTTCTGCAGATCCACTCGTCAGTTTCATGAAAATTTGTCGCCACCACCGGAATTTGAACCCGGGACCTATTGACCTAGAGTCGAACGTGCTGACCAGTAGGCCGACCTGGCCGTCTAGAGAAGGAAATTTTCAAACAACTATTTGTTCTGATCAACTTTATAATCACATCAAAAGTACAGAACTTCAAATGGACATGGAAAAGTATGATACCTTATACGCGGATTCAGAAGGGAGCGTAGGGGACGTAGCCCCCCCCCCCCCCCCCCATTCGTCCGCAAAAAGAAAAGGAAGAGAGAAGGAAAAAAAAGATGAAAGAAGAAGTAAGGAATCTAATAATGGACCACTAGACAAGGTACGAATTTTAGCATACTGATACATGTGTCTTTACCAAAATTTCACGTACAACACGATGCGTACAACAAAAATTACCGCAATTAACTCCTTACGAAGATATTTAAAGGTTCTTGATGCGTGAATTCAAACCACCCGCTCATAAAAACTCAATGTTCTACGTGATTTACATCGCGCGCCACACGTTATCATGACAGTCTCTGCGATACATAAATCTGGCAACCTCAATCTTGACGCTTTGGCTCAGCTGTAGCAAATTGCTTATAGTTTGAACAGCGCATGGCAAGAAATGAACATTCCTCGACTGAGAGGCTTGCTGAAATCGTTGTAGTCCGAGATTTGACTCACGTAGAGCTTTGAGTTTCTTGTGAGCGGGCAGTTCAAATTCCTCGTAACCAATGTAAAATAAAAACGTTAATATCCTCGTTAGAAGTTGGTTAAAGTAATTTTCGTTGTGCGAATCGTGCTCTTCGTGAAATTCTGACTAGGAAACGTGTATCAGAATGCTTAAATTCGTACCTTGTCTAGTGGTCCATTAGCAACTATTCATGATAAAATTGACTGAGCTGTATATTAGACGCTTTAAAATTTCGAAAAATATTTGGGGGGAAGCTCCCTAGACACTCTCCCCTTTTCAGAAGTGTCAGGATCCGCCAATGACATGCTGTGATAACGCTCACCTTGAAACACGGCACGCCTAACTATTCTGCCGTGCCAAGGAAAAACGCCGTATGAACATTCAGGCGTTGCCAAATTTCCTTTTATAAAACGTGAATTTTCTGGTGAACTTATGAATATTTTCCAGCCAATTTTTTAGATGATTTTGTTCGTAATTGCACCTAAAGATTCTGAAAATTTAAAGGAAGTATATTCATAAATTTCCTCAAAAATAAACATTTTATTGAAGTAAATTTGGCAACTCTTGAATGTTTATACAGCGTTCTTCCTTAGTACGTCAGTATTGCGAAAATATGCAGAATCCCCGTCTTGGCAAGGAGGCAACGAGAGGCAAGAAAGCTGCATTTCAGCGGGAACAGCCAGGGCGAAACGACACGGTACACGGCGAGGATGGATTCGCGAAGGCAGGTGGTGCGGGGGCGGACGAAAGGGCCGCGTGGCGGGGGGGNGGGGGGGGGGGGGGGGGGGGGAGGGACGACGAACATGTACAATAAGGTGCACCTGCAAAAGCCGCTGCCGCCGCCCTCGGAATCGTCCCGATGCTCCCAACTATTTTTCCTCCTTCGCCTCCCTTTTTCATCCCCGATCTCGGCTTTTTTTTATTCTCTATTTTTTCTTTTTTCCTCGCTCTCCGGCGACAATGACCCGCGACCACGTCACGTCAATCGGAGGCTGAACTTGCCCGAACATTGAACAACCTTTGATCGATGGGCGTCACGTGACCGCCACCGACCGACTCTCCACCGCCTATCGCCCCCCCCCCCCCCNGGTCGCCGTTCCGTCATCCCCCGGTGCGGTTCATTAGATAACGATGAGACGCCTCCCTATTGTCGCCTCGCGCCTTTGTTGCCGCAATCACTTATTTTTCAGTCCTCTTTTTATTACTTTGAATTCCGGCTTATCTGTTAATATTGATGTTTAAAATGGTTAATTTTGTAAAATGGTTAATATTGATGCTTAAAATGGTCAATATTGTAAAATGGTTAATATTGATGCTTGAAATGGTTAATATTGATGCTTAAAATGACTAAGTACAAAATGTAATAATTAGCATGACGGTGACATTACATTAACAACAAATGGACATATTTCTGCCAAACGGAACGATATGCATTGAGACATGAGCCCTGGGGCCAATAAAAATATATGCATGACAGGGCTCACGTCATGATGGACACAGTTCCGTTTGGCAGAAATACGTCCAAATGGTCACAATTTATAGTTTTACGGGACAAAAAAGCAAATATTCCCCTCCCTGGCTGACAACGAAGTAGTGAAAATAGAATAATAAGGAGGGGGATTAAAAGCTCGAATAACGACATTTTTCGGGTCAAATGTCTAGATTTGCCCCTTCTATTCAATTTGACTCAATTTTGTTGATGATGATGGTGATTGCGTGAGAAAATGTTGACAGTGATGATCATAGTGATCCTAAAATTGATAATAATGCCAATGTTATAAAGGAAAGCAAAATAAGCAAAAGTATTGAAAATCGTGTGTTAATATAGGAAGTAGAACACGAAGTAGCACACATTGTTGGTTAATTTTGTTTGTGTTATGTTTTACTGTGTCAAATTGACCAAATCTATGGGTTGAAGTGACTAAATCTTCGTGTTGAAAATCTGCAATGCCCTGGATCGCATCGTTGAACAACCAATGTGCTAGCCATGCACTCGCAAGTCGCGACCGCTGATTATTGGGTGGAATTCAAGAGTACTTAAGTTCGACACGATACTCTCTTCATGATCCAATGTCTCAGAGTAGCCTAGGGGTTGGGTTGATTCAACGCAAAATTGTGTTGAGCAACCGAGCCCTTCAAGTTGACCTGACACTATGAAGAGTAACAAAAAGTAACAGAGTGACACCAAACAGGAAAATGTTAATCTGTGAGAATACATGACCCACGCAAGCAGAGAAGATGAAGTATCCTTGATGTAAAGGATGTCTACCACAGCCAAGTCTGTAGCCTCCGAAGTTTCCTTCTCAGTAGAAACGATAGCTTTCTCCACAATCCACGATCCACTATACGTCCGTGCTGCAGAAGAACGCGGTATGAATCTTCAGAAATTGCCAAATTTCGTCTGTTAAAATACACATTCTCAGAAACACTTGTGAACAGTTTTCTTTTAATTTTTTTAAGAGAATTGTATTCTCAGTTTAATCTTAACTGTTCAGAAATATGAAGAAAAAATACTCAAAACTAGTTCGAATATCAAGTTTTTATTGCAGATAAGTTGACGACGCTCATTTGCATACGACATTTTACCATAGCACGGCCGTATAATGGCAATGGACCACTAGACAAGGTACGAATTTAAGCAATCTGATACATGTTTCTTAACCAGAATTTTACGTAGAACACGATTCGCACAACAAAAACTAATGAAACCAACTCCTAACGAAGACATTAACGTTTTTATTTCATATTGGTTACGAAGAATTTGAACTGTACGCTCACAAGAAACTCAAAGCTCTATGTGAGTCAAATCGCGCACTACAACGGCTTCAGCAAGCTTCTCAAACGAGCAATGTTCATTTCCCACCATGTGTTGTTCAAACTATAAGCAATTTGCTATAGCTGAGCCAAAGCGTCAAAATTGAGGTTGCCAGATTTTTAAATCGCAGATACTGTCATGATAACGTTTAGCGCGCGATGTGAATCACGTAGAGCATTGAGTTTTCATGCGCGGGTGGTTTGAATTTACGCATCAAGAATCATTAAATATCTTCGTAAGGAGTTAATTTCGGTAATTTTCGTTGTGCGCATCGTGTTTTACGTGAAATTTTGGTTAAGAAACATGTATCAGAATGCTAAAATCCGTACCTTGTCTAGTGGTCCATTGCAGGGATGGTTGAAGAAGGTCTGATAAAACATTTTGAGGAGCTTACAGATAGAGATACAAATTTATTCGGTCAATAGACCACTAAACAAGGTTTGAAGTAGAAGGAAACGTCCAGTGCCCCCATTTCTCGGAGCTAGTACCGAATTTCGGTAATTTTGAGATTTTCCTGAATTCTTCACGGAACTTTTGAAATTCCTGAAATGTTCTGGATTTTTTGTATTTTTGGGAACTTTCTTGGACCTTTTAAGAATTTTTAAAAATAATCCCGGAACTTTTGACGGTCATGGAATGGGAGGAATCGGAACAAAAAAGTTCCCAATCCTGGAACTTTTGACGGTCATGGAATGGGAGCACTGCATGGAAACGTCTCATGTTTTCTCTTCAAAATCTCTCATAGAAAACGATTCTCACATCGGGGAGTTTCGAAATCGACTCCTGAGTGAGACTTTACCAAGTCTTTTCGACATAGATCAAGTGGAAAATCGATCATACAATGAATGACGTCACTCGTATTTTTGACATTTAACCAGTGTTAACCGTAACACGTCTATCTCATTCAGGAGTTGATTTTCAGACTTACTGTTGTGTGATTCGTTTTCCCTGTGAAATTTTCAAGAGAAAGCACGTAGCGTTTTGCTTTAATTTCTACCTTGGATAGAGGCCCATTGCTCGACACGATGCAAAAATCCGTGGGTGTAAGTACGCCAGGCATTGTAAGATCGTTTATTAATATCTATTAATTTCTTTTCCAAGCTATTTTGAGTTTTTCGTTGATTTTTTTTCATTAATTTTATGAAAGGGATCAATGATACTTTACTCTCGCAAAGTTCCGAAAGCATTAAAAAAACGCTACAGAAGTATGTTACATTTATTAAGTATTAGAATCTACATAAAAAGTTGGTCTAGAAACACTCTTTATGAGTATTATGGATTGATACAGAATCTCGCTAAGGAGAGTCAAAGAGAGGGTAGTCGAGAAAATGAGAATCGCTAAAAGGGGCTTTTTTGAAAATCGCTAAAATTCTCCCCATCTTTGGGGGTCGACATTTCGCGAACGGGGCGTCGGATGGGAAAACCCTTCAAATTAGTCTCTTAGAATGATGTAAAGACCCCGTACTAGACCCCGTAAAATTAGTATCTTCAGCCAAATCGAAGGGGGTCGGGTACCGGGCCTGGTTGAGTTGACGTGGAATGACCCACATACATCCAAAAATACACCTTGCGGTCAAGCAACTCTAAAGGCAACCCAAACGCGCAATTTGGGACCGCTTTCATACTGCTTTCACTGCATGTTCCAAAATACGAAATTGCCGCATATTCCGCCGCTTTCAGTTTTAAAGATTCAAACAAAGACAGGATAGAAGCCAAGGGTCTCCCTCGGAATGAAAATGTCATGAAAGCGACGTTAAGAGATGTTTGAAAACTCTTGTGACGTGTGTAGCAATTTCCAGGGAGCGGATAATGACAGATAGTTCTTAGGAGTCACACGTTTCCTCGTGAATAGCACCATGCTAAGACCGCCGCAGCAGCATTTCTAGCGGTGTTTCGGAATCGTGCAAAAAACTTCAGGACTTCGCAGTGTTTTTTTGTAGCTGCGTGTCGTTACATTGAACAGTGATTAATGTTAGGACGAAGAGCCAAATCATTTTGAGAGAGGTATTGAGTGTCAGAACATCTCCAATTAAATCGAGATCTTCTTTTTTGAAGTTAGAGGAATCAAATTTACCTGAAACCAAACTTTTGAAAAGTAATGATACATTTTGTATATTCTGACACATTTTCAAATACAGATGTTTCATAGGCATTAAATGGCTGTAAACCTAAGTGTTTGAAAAAGTTCAAGTTAAACTATGAATCCGTTCCTCATTGTTAAAAAAGGAAAATAAGAAGAACTGCGGTAACATCAATGATATTTTAAGGTATTACGGGTATGTATCCGAAAGATGATCTGATTATATTCACATACGGAATGTCACAATGTGGCAGATACCGAATAGTTTAAAGAATATATTTTTTAGTACCTGCCGTCAACGGTGATGACACCGTAACTCATTTCAAAATTTAGCATTTTTTTCGCACATAGTAATCCATATATAAAAGCAGAGAGACGCTTAGGATATGTTCTGAAATATCTTTAAAAACAATGAACTGTTTCAAAGTTGTTTTTTTAAAAAGGAGAAAATATTAAAGTACTTCAAAACGACTTTAAAAAATCTACGAATAAGATGATTTATGTCTGCATACATGCATGTATGTAGTGTTTTTAAGTCATTTCTCCACCATTTTAAAAGTATCAAGAAGTTCTTAAAAAACACTACAACTTTAAAGTTCTTTTTGAATAATTATGAAAGAAATTCTGTAATGCTTTATGACAATAAGTTTGATATGTATGAAAAATAATTATGAAAAACTTGTCTCAACATTTTCGAAATGTTTTGGGTTTTCCACTGACAAAATGGGTTTTCAAATTATGTACAGATTTTTTTTTTTTATTTTTAAAACGGAGCATAATAGGCGACACTACTTAAACATTTGAGAAATGTCCACCAGAGCCAAAAATACCCGAGTTTTTTTTCCGAAGTCGCTCAGAAACATTTTTTTTAATTCTTTCTGAAAAATTTGTTTCTTAAATACGAAAATTTATGTTTTTAAAACAGAATATATTTTTTTGGGATTACAAACAATCCTGATCTTTATCATGCTTCATTTTATCGGCCTGACCTTACAGTAGTATTTCATAGCTATTTCAAAAAAAATATGAGGGGTGGAATCGAAAAAAATAAAGGACCAAGTTCCTGTGGTTTTGCTTTGGACGGTAGAGTTAATATTCAGGCTATTTATTTGATGGTGATGGATTAAACATTTCTGTGCGATGTGGCATCAAAAACGCAGTTTCAATTGGACGACGATACGGAGGTTAGGCTCAGGGCTCGGGATCCGTCGCCCGTTCGAAATTGAAACCAACCCTTGGAGGAGCGGGCGGGGAAAAAGGTGGTCGGCGCGGGGTGGAGGGGTTGTCAACGCACGACGAATTAAATCAAATCAAAAGCACATGCAGAACAGCTGAGCTCACCGACGTATGCATGGTCTCGTCCCTGGAGCCAGCGATGAGTAACGCGGTCGAGGAAATATGCGCAAAATCATTCGGAGCTCGCCCCGGATTCCCGTTTCAAGTGAACCGGTATTGACACGAAAGTTGGCACTCCTGGAGCAGAGATATAACTCACTGTGGTTGCATTGCGACTTGCCCATCGCTGTTGCCGCAAGTTGCGCCGACAAAATATTAGTGCGAATATCAGCGTTTATTCCATTCACGAGTAGAGAAACGGATCGTAGGTCATAGAGGAGGTCTGATCTAGAGCAAAACGTCACATATTCCCTCCTCAAAGTCTTCGGAAATACGAATCGGATCGCATTTAGCAAAAGGAACCACCGTGATTATACAGTACTTTCAAAATCGTGAAACTTTTTATATTCTTTTAAAAATAATATATTTATGAACAATGTTAAAATTTGTACCATTATTTTCCTTTGAAATTAGCGATTGTTTGGAGGGAGGCACAAACTTTTTGCCACTCTGTGAGGTTTTTTTTTTATACTTTTATGAAGAGGCAACATTTTTACAACTCTGTAATTACGCTGGTTCCTTCTTGCTGAATGCGATCCAATTTATAGTATAAAGCTTAGGTTAGGTTAAGTTAGAATTCGAGTCCAACAATATGACCGTCCTATACTATTTTAAAAGGGCCTCAAAGAGGTGAGGAACAAGGTAGCGAGTTGTTGATTATCAATCTTTGACGAGCAGCGCACACACATATATACATGCGAGAAACTGATGAGAGCGATTCAAAATCGCCTTCAAATAGGCGGATAGGCAAAATAGGACGATTAAGCACGAATAGTTGCCTATACTGCGCCTTGGTAGACGTTGCAGCTGTTTTCGTGTGATCGATGTTAGCAATGCCTGAAGTTCAATTTTCGCCAACACTAGCCCTCTGTGCCAATTCCGTAGTTCAAGAAATTTAAAAAAAGTATTCAAAAAATCTCCGTTCGCGGATGACAGGCATTTTTTCGTTCTCTTTCCGCACAATAAATTCATTTTGATTCAAGTTGATGCAAATACAGATAATTGCCATACATTCAAATGACATGAAATTCGCGTCGCTTTGTGCTTTAAAGAAAATGAAAATACATTAAAGGGTAATTTTAATGAACCAAACTTTCCGAATCCGGAGACTGTTTCCAAATTAAGCTCATCTAAAGAGCAGTGATACACACTGAGAAAATAAAATTCGGCCATAGGAACTACTAACTTTGATTTCTATTAACCTCCCTGCAAGGATCTCACTGAATGCAAGGGGTGACAAATTCCTTCTCGAATATTTAAAACTTTAAAGATACTCAACTCATCTCTGTGCACTAAGAATGGTGCCTCTATCACTCTCATCATTTTAATGCTTTAGTGAAACAATTATTGAAACAGAGTTGTACGAAGTTCCATTATTTTTTCTGCTTCGGCTCTGAGCTGAGAGTTGTAACTTTCTATCTCGACCGCAAAGGTTGAAATGCAAATGAAACTCTCATCAATGAAGGAAAACTTTTATTCTCTTCTTCGCGAATGATTAATTTCTTCCTCTGTAAAAAAAAAGTTTGGAAGTGGAAAATAAACTCAGCAAATATTAGTGAAGTATTCTCAAACTTTTAAAATCTAAAAGGTCATTATGGTCGAAGATAGTCGTCATAAAGCCCATATCACAAAGCTACCCGATATTTGATTTCATGAAACAAATTATAGAGTTTTGGAAAGAGGAAAAACTAAGGTTTATAATGGTAAATAGAATTCATGATTAATAAGGTGGAGAAATGGTGCTTGGTCCACACCATTTCGTGGTTTCATGGTTATTTACAATGGACCACTAGACAAGGTACGAATTTAAGCATTCTGATACATGTTTCCTAACCAAAATTTCACGTAGAACACGATACGCACAACGAAAATTACCGAAATTAACTCCTTACGAAGATATTTAATGATTCTTGATGAGTGAATTGAAACCACCCGCTCATGAAAACTCAATGCTCTACGTCATTCACATCGCGCGCTAAACGTTATCATAAACGTCTCAGCGATATAAAAATCTGGCAACCTCAGTCTTGACGCTTTGGCTCAGCTATAGCAAATTACTTATAGTTTGAACAACACATGGTGGGAAAGGAACATTGCTCGATTGAGACGCTTGCTGAAACCATTGTAGTGCGCGATTTGACTCACGTAGAGCTTTGAGTTTCTTGTGAGCGGCCAGTTCAAATTCCTCGTAACTAATGTGAAATAAAAACGTTAATATCTTCGCTAAGAGTTGGTTTCAGTAACTTTTGTTGCGCGAATCGTGTTCTACGTGAAATTTTGGTTCGGAAACATGTGTTAGAATGCTAAAATTCGTACCCTGTCTAGTGGTCCATTCATGGCGAATTCATGGTTATTTACAAACCTTTATTTGAACGTATTGCTTAAATAATACTTTGTGCCTGGAGAAAAGCAGCTACTTCAATACAAGAGATGCAGGGTTGGTCCCAAAATTCTGCATTTGATATGCATATTTAGCAGTTATTCTCTTATTGAAGATACAAACCGAGTCTTTGAACAAAAATGATCAAATCACGGCCTCGTTCTGAAAATCTCTTCGTAGAGAAATGCTAAACTACAGATTTAAATAATAAGGCATCAAGGATGGAAGTGGCCACACCGCAACGCTCACCAATTTCACGTTTCCACCTGTATGTGATACTTCTCGTACCTATGTTTTCGAGTGGAAGCGACTCATTTCTAAGAAGTATTCAAGATCACTCCTCGGTCGAGTGATTTCGATCCCTGGAATTTCGATCAAACATAGATAACTCATATTCAAACACATCAGGCAAACGCAGCCGAACATAATAGATAAGTCAGCCACTCAGTAGCTAAATCATATAAATAAGTCAGTTGCGCTTGGACAAAATAAAAGTTTAGTGATCTTATCTCTACATGATGTGCATTTAGTGTTGCTTTATATCTTAATACCTTTGTGAATTTGATTCATGTGGGTGGACACAAGGAACATATTTTATAGCAGTTACGATTCTCTTAAATGTTTTTTCTCTTTTTTTTTTGAAAAGAAAGAAAAGCTTTGGTTGTTCAAAACACAATTTTTGCATCTTTGAATAACAGAGCCACATCGTCTCAGCGTCCCGTCTAGATTTTTTTAAATTTGTTTTCCAAAAGTGTAAAATTATTTATAAACTGTTCGAAAATACTAACTTGGTTCATTCGCACTTTCTCAGCATAACTGCGGGCTGATTGTTGAAATTGATAGAAAAAGTTATAGACAAAGAACACGAAAGGACATGAAGGGATCCTATCAGTGGAAGCGGGTGGTTGCAACGGACAAAGAGGATAAGTATAATAGACCAACGAACAGCAACCCACGAGAGACCCTTAAATTAGTCCCTCGTCTACCCACTTAGTCTATAGGAACCAATCGTTTCAACCAATAGGATCGCTTCATATTACCTATGACTTCTATGTCTATTCTATGTCTGTCAATTTCAACAATCAGTCCGCAGAGAGGTACGAAAAACGCGACGACAAAAAAAGCGGCACGCACAAGGCGCGCATAACGACGTAAGAAGCGTTAAAGAAAATTACCGGAGCCGCCAGAGGGGCGCGAAGAAAGGGGAAGGGGGCGACTAGACTGCACGGCCTCGAGGAGTCGCGCCGTGGAAAGGTCGGACGCATCCCGCGAAGCGAGCAGGTACAGGATTAATTAAACGTTATCTGAGCGCGCAGTTCTTTTGACAGAATTATGGAATTTTTCCGCTTCAATGCCAGACTTTAAGACTGCGGCAGAGAGCTTAGCGATTTATCATCTGTTCAGCGTGCGCGAAGGGGGGTGGAGGGAGGGGTCCGGGGGGTGGATGGAGGGGGAGGGGTGGAGTGGTATCTCTTTGTCGCTTGATAATTTTGCGGAACCGCCGCGACAAGACGCGGTTAATCGGGTATCGAGTCGCGAAGTTGGTCAAATAAAAATACTATCACGCAAGGGATTTGTACGCAGTCGTCTAATTTGCTTGTTCCAAATGCGGTGTAATTCAGGAGCTCATTAGAATAGACTAATTGGACTGCATTTTGCAATTTGGAGCTATAAATTCCGTCTCATCTGAAAAACCCGTATGTGCATAGGGAAACTAATGGCACATACGTTGTTTTTAAACCGAGCCGGAATTTAATAATAGCTAATTGCAAAATTTAGTCCAATTAAGTGACTTACTACTTCATTCGATACAATATCGAAGCTGATGGCTCAAACCGAAACAAATGCATAATCTCTTGTACAAACTTCGTGAAAGTTAATTGTGTTAATGGACCACTAGACAAGGTACGAATTTAAGCAATCTGATACATGCATCTTAACCAGAATTTCACGTAGAACACGATTCGTACAACGAAAATTACTGAAACCAACTCCTACCGAGGATATGAACGATTTTATTTCACATTGGTTACGAGGAATTTGAACTGCCCGCTCACAAGAAACTCAAAGCTCTAAGTGAGTCAAATCGCGCACTACAAAGGTTTCAGCAAGCTCCTCAATCGAACAATGTTCATTTCCCACCATGTGTTGTTCAAACTATAAGCTATTTGTAATAGCTGAGCCAAAGCGTCTAGATTGAGGTTGCCAGATTTTTATATCGCAGAAACTGTCACGATAACGTTTAGTGCGCGATGTGAGTCACGTAGAGCATTGAGTTTTCATGAGCGGGTAGTTTGAATTCACGCATCAAGAATCATTAATTATCTTCGTAAGAAGTTGATATCGGTAACTTTCGTTGTGCCTATCGTGTTTTACGTGAAATTTTGGTTGCGAAGCAGGTATTAGAATGCTGAAATTCGTACTTTGTCTACTGGTCCATTCACTACAATTTCATTATTGACAAATCATAAACCGATTAGTGACTCACTAACTGATTGCCATAGACGCACGAGTCGTGTGGCCAGTAAGTTGGAATTTTTTAGCCAACGTGAGTTATAAATCAGCATTAAGCTAAAGATCTCAATACGGAGATGAAAAAATTCGTGTGGGCACAATTTTCCCTCAAAGAGATTAACTAGTATTGCACCAGACAGCGTATCTCTTATTGTGCTCATATGAGCTTTTTCCCTCTGCATTGAGATTATCAGCTTTATACTGATTTATAACGCTCGTTGGCTAAAAAATTCCAAATTAAGGACTCACTAAAAACGAGAAATTTCAATATTGCAAGAAACGTTTGGACACATTTTCTGATTGCAGGAAACACTTTGACGCATTTTTCGATTGCAGGAAATATTTAGACACGCACTTTACCACCATGCGCGAAAGCGCGAATCAAAGGCATGGTTAAGTGTGTTTGTTCACATTTGGACCATGGCGTAGCCATTAAATCAGTCTATATCGACGAGCAGAACATTCGGTATGCTGCGGTTGTAGAATTGACGTGTTGCTAGGGGGTGGGAGAGAGAAATTGTAATTAAAAACTGATTTATGCTGAAGGTGGAGAATTCTTTATCGCATTTCCAGACACTGGAAACTTTGCGTAACATTGTCATATTTAATGGATAAGAATATTTTAATGAGAAAAATCTGATCGGTTTCAATACTTCAGCTGCTCATGATTTTTTTGGGCCTTTTTCTAGGATTGCATGCAAGGGTATTAAACACATGTATTTTGAAAAAAAATTGCAATAATTGGACAAATTGAAAAGCAAATAGTTATAAATTAAAAGTGAATATTTTGAAACATTTTCAGTTTTCCGAAGTTTCTCCTTTCATTGGTGAGTTTTTTTTTATTTAGAAAATACTTAATACATTGTAAAGATATTGTATATAATTCCTTTGGAAGTTTACAAAATAACATATACATATAAAGTCGCTTTATAACGCACTCTGGCGTTCTACGACACCCAAACGCCACATATGCCTGTCTTCCCAGAGGTTCTCGAGCAACTGACACCGCAACATCTCTTCGTCAACGCCCTGCCGCCAACCCTTTACGGGACGTCCCCGTATTTTACAAAATAAAAATCTTTAAAAAAAAAAAACAAAAATACTTGAAACTACGTATATTACACCACATATGACTCAGAAAAATTTAAACCTACTTAATAAGTTTTACGATGTTTATATGATACAAACTGCGATGATATGGGACTCATAACTATACAAATCTACACGTCCTCCTACAAGTTGACACTTTTCTAAGTTCCGTCACTGTGCGCTATTATTATAATTACCAGCCACGCTCACCAAAGATAAATCTTCTTTATACATATAATATACTTCTACGTTAGCGTAGGGAAAAAAATGAATCAAAGTAAATTTTAAAAAACTATAAGCTTCAGGCATAACAAAAGCTCTCGCGGTCTCCCGAGGCAAACGAATTCACAATAGCTGCACATGAGGCATTATAACTACCTTTTTATTCTACTAGCAATGAGAATAGAGGAGTTTACTGTAATCTTTAAAACGGGTGGGAATCCGGATGAATCTGCGGTCATTCATAGGAAAAAATATGTCCATTGATGTTACAGAATGTCAGCATGGAGGATTAATGTATTCTGTTATAACCATCCAGCTTCGGGTCAAATCCCAGGAAAAAAAGCTGGGGAGAGAATACACAGTAACAAAGAGACTAAGTTGCAAAACGGAAAACATTTGAATAAATACCCTCCGCACAGTATAGAAGCTCTACGTCCACATATTTGCGTTCTCAATAAAAGTAATATGATTCTGGAAGAAGATTTCTTCAAATATCGATTTTCACACGCCATCAATAGCCTCCATAAAATTTTCGAACGCCACTCTTGAGCAGTATTTTTCTGCCTTGGCGCACTTAAAACGCTCCCTTTTTGAGTGCTAGACGGACCATTTATCATGAGTCTTAAAAGTATAATTATAAATTCAATTAAAACTTCGCGCAGACACAAGCTAATGATCTTTTTTCTGCTTCTACCTACCTACCTAGCTAGGATCTCTATCTTCCTTTTCTTTGCTCTTTCTGTTTTCCCTTGCCTTGCGGCTTTAATTCAACGTTATCAGTCATAAATTATGTTGTGTATTCTCTTACGAGCTGAACCTTCCTTATTTAGAAAGGACACTTTCAGTGGATGTACTTGAAAGTACGCACAAACCGTGCCGTTGCATTCTTTAAGGCAATTTTTACGAGCTGGATAAAAAAGAAAGAAAGAAACAAATCATGAAGTAGTTTATAGTAGCGACAGTCAAATACATTAGGTATATAACCAAATAGACGAGTAAAAATTTATCATCCTATTTATGAAAATAATAATTTGTATCTGTTTGATGACGAGTATACGCCTCCTCCAAAAAACACGTTGGAAAGCTTTAATTCGTTCGTATTATAGAGGCGCTTTGCCGTTTTCTATGTAGGCGCGTTTTTAAGTTCCCCGCAGAAACTGAGCACTGTTGAGATGAAAGAGCTCGCTCAACAAAATATAAATTATTTTTTTTTTTTTTGGAAAAACCACAATACCGCGAAGAAAATAAATTATAGAAAAACGATTATTGTCCTCTGTGCTTGGACATCAGAAGCATTAAATAAATGTATCGCGGATTAATCTGTTCTAAACATGTTAGGTCCCTCTCCGCTATCTTGTTGTTGTTGAGCTGATGCGACATTTGAACGAATTGCCACCAGTATACTAGAAATTTAGGTTGAAATGAAAAAGCACTATCCCTATCGACTAAACGCTTAAAACCCGGGAAATGTACGGGAAAGAAGCATTCAAGACAACTCGTCTTGTTCAACTTATTCAAAAAAGAAGAACAAATCGGATAATTAGATGTAATCTTAACAGTAACAAAGTGCCCTGACTGTCACTGAATTTTCAGACAATTATGTTTACTTAAACAGTTGAATTATTGTGACTGCAACGTTTCATAACAGTGTGTCTGTTGCTTGACAAAAGCTAGGATATCGAGAGATAATTGTTTCACATCAGCTCGTGTCGGAAACTTGAATATGGTTTGAGTCTCATTAACATAGTGTCTAACAAGTCACGCCACATGCTTCGCTCTTGTACATGTTGTCATGAAAATTCAATCCTCGTTGTTGCGTTCTTCTCAGCGTAATTTTTTAATCCCAGATTGTAGAATTTCAGATTAAAATCAATTTATCCATTTATCGGTGGCCAAAGTGTGAAACAACGTATCTCCCTTTGTGGGACTTTTCCACAAAGGGAAAAGTTTTTGGGAAAATTTCCGCATTTATTTTATTTTCCCGGAGGAAAACAAGTTTTCATAGTTAGATTTTATGCAGGATATTATTCTGCCAGAGGAGAAAAATCAAGGAAGTTTTCGAGGAGTTACGTCCTATATCTTTCAAAAGAAAAAATTAAATATGGGATGAAAGTCTACAATGTCACAAGCGGAGATACATGGTTTCACACGTTGGACATCGATACATCGCGGCAATATATATATATATATATATATATATATATATATATATATATATATATATAAAATATATATAATAAATATCTGAAATATGTGAACAAAATAAAAAATAATCTGATCAAAGAGTGCTACTATTTATTGGCGAGTACATTCCGGTTATAACTTGTAATTCATCTCGTGAAACAGTTTGTGAATTTTCAACGTTTGAATTCAGCTTAATAGTTATCGATCGAATTAAAACTAACTTTCTCGTAATTGAATTCCTGCTACATCGATTTTCTGTAATTTTACTGATTGAGAGTTACTTGTCTTAACTAATTTAAAATCTAGGGACGATTTGTACGTAATCTTATCTTGAAGCGATTCTTACAAGTCATTTTATTACGATAAAACCCCAAATCATCATTATGCAGACAAGTTATTCGATTTAGCATTTCAACGTATAAAATGCAACTTCTGTATATAGGAAAGTAGAATTCACTAAAGTTCGGACCATAGGCACATCCAAGTTCTGCAAAATCCCATTGCATTCAAAATCGTGCAAATCGACACGCTAAAGATTCCGCTCGATAAATCTTGAAATATATAAAGCCCTAATTAGCATCAGAGAGTGGATTTTTTAAACCGTGTAAACGCCGATCTGGAAGATGAAAATCTTGTTAGGCTCGCATCAGATGATAAATTGTATAATCCGGGTGAGAACAATTAAGCACAAAAGGCGGGGTGATACGCCGCGGTGGGGAGGGAGGGGAGGGGGGAGGAGGAATAGACACGGAGCTAAAGAAGAATGAAAGGGTGTTTAGGTTGAGCAAGAGGGATAAGGTGAAATAATCCAGGCGGGAGCTTTAATGGATTAAAGAAAGTTCCGCGACGCTCGGAGATCCCGGCGCGAACGACGATGTCAAGAGTGGGAACGCGATGAAAAAAGAGTGAAAGCTCCAAGTTGGATTTCACACTTTTTTATCGGGATGTAAATGAAGTTTGGCTGAAAAAGAGTTCTGACGGAGCTGAGGCCGCGCGGGGGAGCGGCGAGACCTGGTGATTAGGTTACCGGCAGCGGCGTTGCATTGTTTTTTTTTTTTTAGCTCGGTTACGATAAAAATCACTAGTTGACATCCTCTTCACCGTATGGCTATCGTCCATGTCCTCTCGAAATGTCTTTGGCAAAGTTAGATTATTAGAGCATATGACTTTTGACGAAAAAATCTGGCATGATGAATTCCTATCAACTAGTCAAGTATAGATACAATTTTCACGAAGCAGCTCGAGACAATGGTTACATGAAGAATACAAAGGAGAGAACCGGAAACAAGGCTAAAAATACAACACCAAGACCCCGAGACGTTTTAACTCAAGACTGAGTCATTTTTAGTCGGATAATAAATTAAAAATTACAAAATATCGAAGAAAAAAATCCGAGACCTAAATGTTAGTTGCCTGATCTTGGCCGCTAACATATAAGTTTCAGGTTTTTTCTTCCATATTTTTAAAATTTTAATCTCCCCGAGTATAATGGCTCCTCGATCAATTTTGAGACAGCATTCCCGTGAAAAGCATTTTTTTTTTTTTTTGCATTTCCAATGGTGAAAGTATGCTTTTTTCACGGATAATGAAAAATCAACCGTTGTTTTTAATGTCTTTTCGTGTACGACTTTGAACGCAAGAGACACAGAAAATATTTTTGCGTTGATGGAAAATGTCCGAAGAGCCAAATCGCCCTATTTGCTTTTACAAGTTATGGAAGGATTATGTTTTCTTTTTTGACATTTTCAAGTACATCAAATTTTGATTAAAATGAGTCAAATTACAATATTCACAATTTATCTGCGAAAATTGTGTTTTATCAGAGAAAATTTGGCAACGCCTGGATATATTTATAAGGCGTTCTCCTCACCATGGCAAAAACGAGATTAATTGAAATAATTAATTGCGGCTCATGGTTGAAAGTAACGCTCACAAATCGAATCATGAGCAAGGAAAATGATTCTAATTGGCGATTGTTTTTTTTTAATTTTTTTGGGCTTGTCCTATACTATCTCTTTTTTTTTCACTTATAAAAGAATCCTAAGTCATCCATAGATATGAGCCTCCTGCATATAATCGTGTCCCGGTCATTATGATGAGAAAATTCTTCTGAATAATACAAATAAGTCGACAGTTAGCTATCAGGTGGAGGGGCTGCGCAATGATTTATGAGAATACCCGGATGCAACTGCATTAGCTCCATAGATATCCGTATATCCTTATTGCAAAAGGCAAAAAATAAAGGCGGTTGCCTGCCGTGCAGATCTAATTAGATTCCTATTTACTTTCTAATCTGCGGTCTTTTCTTACTAGAAAAGGGCCTTCGGTCATCACTTTCATTATGAACTGCAGTCCTTTAAAACTGCTAAATCTTATCTTCATGTATATGAAAGTAACTGCATATACTTGATTGTGGAGTGATGGGGCAAAACATGCTCGAAGCTAAATCATGGACGCAGTCATGCTATTATCCTCAGGCCCTTGAATTAAACAAGTCAACCCTCTCCCTTTGCTGCATATTCACACCTCTAACTACACAATTTTGAGGCAATGATGGTTACAGAAAGTCGGCCTAAAGTTCTTTGCATATAAACCCGGGTAAGTTTTAACAAAAAGCATACATATGTTTCTTTCTAAGTTTACTTATCAGGAATTTGCCCTTTTGGAGCGGGTTCCGACTCTTTCCCTATGCACTTTTCAACGATGTATTTCTCTTTTTTGGGGTTTGCGCTTTTGGACATGTGTGCTTTCAGGAATAGTCCATTACGAAAGTAATCCAAATTCGTGTTGTGCTATAATTGTTGTGCACCAACTTATTAGTACTGCACATGCAGCCAATTTGTCGGAGTTTTACTCTTACTTACTGGTGCAGGACCGATTAGTTAGAGCAAAAACCTAATTAGTTGGAGTGTAACACCGAAAAGTTGGTGTGTAAAACCATTTTGGATTAGCCGTATCAAAATTACCCAACCTTTTTTTTAAAATTTACATTAACTACGCTTTTGGCATGCAGTTGACATGAATATGCGTTATTACGGCATTATTTCATACATTCTTAAAAAAACTGTCAAATAATAATCATTACGGTTTCAGGACATTCCGTCAACGATTTTTTGTCCGCACACCTGTTTTGTTCAGTAGTTTACGTCCACGCGTAAAATAAGAGTTGTGTTGAAAGAAACTATACAAAAATGAATGAAAAGGGGAAAAAACCAAAAAGCATGCAATCATTGGTTTTAACTCATGTGTACATCGAGCTTTTCGAGTCAAATACGTCCAATTTTAAGCGTTTCGTTGCTGCAGCACAGTAAAAGCACAAAATATAAAAGAAATAATTAAAGTGCTTTGGGGATCATTAAATTTGACACGGAACCACCTTAATATTCACAAAACACATTTTATATTTCCCATATATACGTATTTTTTTCCATCAATTTAAATGAGGAAAATCCATGCAGAGTGTGCACAAACAAAATCATGAGCTGAAAAACGCCGAATCCGCGATTTTAAATATTAGAGCCTAACAGAGCGAAGCCGTGTGCTAGTGCTGTCGCGGCGGCGCGGCGCGGAACGCGCACTAACGCCTACAAACCTAAGTGGATACTTCACGCATTGTGCAATGCTTGGAGTATCCCCTTAGGTTTGTAGGCGCCAATGCGCGTTGGAAGTCGGCCAGCCGCTGCGCCGCAGCGTGCCATGGCGCCTCAAGCAACTATTTCACAACAGAGGTGTTGCACAGTATCAAACGAAATTGAAGGCGCTCCAACATTTTAAGAATGACAGGCATTTTTTAAGAGTACGGAGCTTTCCTCGAAAAATAAATTAAGGTACTACGGCACGAACTCTCTTGCCGAAAAAACGTGTGGACATAAAACACTAGAAGAACCAGGTGTAAGGACAAAAAATCGTTGTCGAAATGTCCTTCAACCATCATTACATTAAGCAAACTCTTCTATAGACGGCTCGTTAAAATTGATTTTTTTCAATTTAGAGGCCGACGCTTTGGTGCAGAAAGTCGACTAGATAAAAATTGCTGCAGCGCATGAACCATTTTGACACACTGCCTCTAAAACGTTAACAGCCACTCATAAAATAGTCACACGGACGGTATATCCCAATTCAATCGTTCAACTGGAGATATATTGAGATGCACGGAGGCACCCGCCCAAGTCATTTTTACTAGTCTTATGCACTGAAGACTATCGCACGAGATCTTCAGGCTCCTCGAACACTCTTCTTGGATAATGGCTCGATAATGCATTTACTCCATAATGGATCGAGATAATTCGAATTTTGACGATTCCGATCTAATCGATATGGATCTTAATGTTACACGGAGACGATAAAATTATAATTTAGTGGTGTAGAATTCATCAATATGAAGTAATTACGATTCTGTTTTACAACGCTGAAATGTGCTCCCGTACTTCCGTCTCGGAAACGAAAAATTGTGGGATTAAAATGAAACTTTGTTCCCTTCATTGGAATAAAATGAGCTGAACTACCATGGCAATTCATTCATGGAGATACGTACTACATAAATTGTTGATCAGAATCAATTTTTATAGATGCAATACCACGTTATGGAATGTCCTTGATTAATAGAGTCCTATCTTTGCAATGCTAATTATCGATCGGTAGTCGCAGAGAGCAACATTCTTTGAATACCTGCCTTGGTTGCGAGTTTTCAATCAACGAACCCGAAATTGGACTTCATTATGCAATAAAGAACTATTGTTTTCGGCTCATCCATGAAAGATTCTATTTGCATGGGAAAACTAATGGCACAAATACGTTTTCTTCTAAAAGGAAAGATCCATGGAAAACTAATGGCACAAATACGTTTTCTTCTAAAAGGAGTCATACAATTGCAGTTCCTCTTTTACCAAATGTAGTTCAATTATATTTTTTTTAAATTTGCTCCCAATTGCTACACCGGGAAAAAAGTGAAGTTGATTTAACATTCTGCACGTAAAAAAAAGTGTGCGGGAACTTATGAAATGCTGAATTGCCCGCTAGAGCAGCTACTTCAGCAACGTCAACATGTGAAACTAATTGCTGAGGCGGGTATAATTCGACACTTTTTAAGTTCTCGCACGCTTAGTTTAAATTAACTTCACTTTTTTTTCGGTTGAAGGTCTGTTCACTCGTAGCCGCAAAGGTATCTTACCAATACTGTAGGAATCTCATCTATCTTCAGCGATGCCTTCTTCTCGTCATCGCAATGTGGAATTCAGACCGACGTAGTGGCCACGGCCGGTTCAAGTGCCATAAGGAATACTTAGGACGAGTATACTTAGATTTTATTAATTAATTAATTTCTTGTTAACTTTAGTGTCTTCACAAATATGTCATCCTTTATATTGAATTATGCTTGTATTATATTGTATTTCTTATGAAGAAGAATAAGAAAAAAAAGAAGTGGAATTCAGAAATAAGCTGCTGAAGTTGGCATCGAAGCAAGTGCAAAAGTAGACCAGGCAGACGCTATCCAAAATTGGGGCATAGAAGCGACGGTTCCGGGATGAATGTCAGATTCACTGCTGACAAATGAGCGCTGCCGTGCAGGTAGCTGTGAGATAGGTCAGTGAAGGTGTTCATCACTTAATCGGCTACCCCGAATAGGGTTGGAGATTAACTGAACCAGGATCAAGAGCTATATGGACGCGACAGAAAAAACAGCGGGTCCGAGGATAGATTCGACAAAGTGTCTATTTGAGCTACGAAATCCCAACGATGCTGCATTGCTGCAGAGCACAATTTCAATATTTCCATGCAACTTTGTTTTTTCCAAGAGAAATTATTTATTCGATAGATAACAAGAGATTTTACAAAGATGAATGATAAGCTAAAGTACTCAGTGTTAATATGTAAAAGTATAGTAAGTAATATATGAAAGTAAAGTCTAGTATTTAGTGTAGTATAATAAATGATTATACATACATAGTTATTCATAAGTACAAATAGTTAATTAAATGAGTGTAAGAGCAAAGTGAAGAATTAATGTTTCAAAGCTATTGAGTGGGCACCATTTCTCAATCGAGCAGCATAGTGGGAGATAATGTCTCAACTGCTTTTTAAAAATGTAAAGCTCTTTTCATACCCCCTTTTCCTAGAGATAACTACGTAAAATCACGATTTGACTTTTTCCCCCAAAACTTCAAGTACGCCCTCGTGGGAGGTTAATAACACAACATATTTATCAATAGTAATTTTATAATTTTTCGTCTCAAAGCTGTCATTTGACAGACAGCGCTGAAAGGCTCTAATATTATTAAAATATTTTTTTTATATAGCTTTCATTAAATTCCTGCATTTTTTATCCATATTTTTAGTTTTGTTTTCGTAATTATAAATCATGGCGGTGATTCGGGGGGGGGGGAGGTATACCGAGCCCTGGAGAAAGAGGAGTATTGCGTGAGTTCAGAATAAAAGGGCAAAACTAGATTTTCAATATGAATTTGGATTAAATATATGATCGACTATACACTCTGTTTTTTGAACAAAAATCCTAAATGTAATGTGAGCATCAATAATATTAGCTTAGTTATTCATTAATTTATTTCTCAATCAAGGAGATCTTCGCACCAAAACGCACTTTTAATCACAGAAAGGGCATCCTTTGTGAGGTTATCCCTAATTTTGCGCGACGGCCGTAAGTCAACCTGAGGTTAAATTGAAGTTTTCTACTTAAATATGTAGATTTGGCATCTTCCTGCTCGGACTGTAGTTTGAAAATGCTCGAATTTTGCTCGTTTAAATTTCACCAGTGGCTGTGTCTCATCTCAGGTCTCTATCCGTCCCGAGAGAAAACCTTTCGGTCAGGAAGTTTACACATCCCTTTTACTTCAGCAACCTCCGACTCCCCCATCCGGCTAGAAATAAATTCATGTGAACGCGGGGTATTCACTAATGACATAAACAAAAATGGAATGAGACTTGTAAAGAGAGGACATCATGCTGCGGTGTTGTACGTTTCACAACATATCTCTCCCTTGCGTTATTACGCAAGCCCTATTGGGCTTGGCACAGCGGTAAGTTAAAGAAGTCATTTTTCTTAGTGAACTCAGGACCATTATTTGACATATAATCGAAAATTCTTATCAACATGTGTAAAAATTGTACAAAAAAACGAAGACTACTTTGAGTGGGGACACAGACGGGCTCACGAGACGGTCTTACCGCTTCATACATTTATGATTCTTATGAACATATGTATCAGTAATTGATCGGAAGAGGACTCTTGAATTTTGAAAAATTTGTCAGCTTTTTATGTGTCTCAAGTGAGTTTTTTCCTTCTTTTTTAATATTTTTTGCAGACTACAAAGATTACAAAAAATACAAGTTTTAAGTTAAAATTGTCTAAACTTTAGCCTCATCAACACCTCTTACTTTTTCGTAGTCTGGTTTCTTAAAAAAAAATATCAAAGTATATCAAAAAAAGAACAAGAAACAGTGTTTTGGGAGGAGAGGGCTGTAGCAAATAGTTGTCAAGATTTATCAGTCACCGTTCGGCTAGGATAAATACTGCTCCCGTAAAATAAGGTATAAAAGTATATACGAATGCCAGAAAGTAATTTTCCAAGTATGTGGGCCTCAGTCGTTGCAGAAGCTCCTTCCGTCTTTATAAAGGATTGTTTTCAACAAGTTTTTAGGAACAGAGCCTTGAGGGAACGGCATGTCGTAGTGTTTTCTCGACACAAGCGCTTTGCATTTTTATTGAGCTGCTTTAAACGATGAAAGTCTCAACAAAACCAGGTCAATGCCGTAATAGATGTGTTGGAACATTAGAAAATTGTTCGATTCTGTATATACATACAAGCTTAGAAGAATTTAAAAATTCTTAGTCTCCAATTTAAATAGCTGAGTTGCTGATCGTCGTAATACATTTACTAACTAGCTAGCTTTTGCGGTGTGAAGATACACACAATGTCGATGTGAATAATACTTTCCTAGCTGTTAGACTGTTTTTTGTAGCCATGGTAACGCGTATCAAGGATAATTCTTTAATTCCACATCGTTTCCCCTGCATAACGATGCAAGTGTAGGTGTTGGTCATTCTAAACTTAACATGTTTCGCATTTAAATGGAGAGGATACTTTTTTCCTCTTGAATCATATGACCTGAGCGTTTAGTCTTATCCCAGTCTGATTAAAATTGCTTTACACAAAAGTAACCAACGTCAGTTCATTAAGTTTGTAGCAAAAATGTTCAAATTCTTTCTGAAGAATATTTTAGAATTTTGTTTCTGTAAAATAGCTTATTTTCTCGCGGTAAAATACATATTAAAATTTGGCATTAAATATGCGACCGTACCGAATAGTATGTTGGTTACTTTTTCATACTATGCAATATGAAGGACGTAGAAATTGAATCGTTCCACTGATCGAACTGTGAATCATCTGTGAGAATCGAACTGTGAATCACCTGCGTGAATCGAACTATGAATTGGATTGCATTAAGCAAAAAGGAACCAGCACGATTACAGTGTTTTCAAAATCGTACAACCTCTTCTTTACTTTTAAAAATATCTAATATATGTACAGTATTAAAATGCACTCAATTACTTTCCCTTAAAATTAACAATTTTTTTAGTAAGCGAAAACTGTTCGATATTCTGGGAGATTTTTCAGATAATCATGAAGAAGCAACATTTTAACAACACTGCAGTCGCGCTGGTTCCTTTTTGCTAAATGCGATCCAATTATATCTTTGTGAATCGAACTGTGAATCATCTGTGTGAATCAAACTGTGGAATTTCACACAAAATGCATTATAAAAATCTAAAATTCGTGCATATTTTCGGAAGCACAAGCAACGGCAACACTGATGAGCTTCGGAGTTCCACCGCGAGTGGCGAAGTTCACACCTGGGGATTGACACAATTTAGAAAGCTACCAGGACGGAGGACGGCAAACGAAACGGCGCTCGAGAATCAAGTCTTCAAATCTGAGTCTTAATCCACGAGCCGAGAGTGCGGTTAACGAGGGATTGAACATCCTCCCTTCAGTCGTCATTTCCTCTCCCTCGATGTATCATTTCATGACCGCACATATCCCCAGGATTGGATCCGTGTGTACGTAAAAATCATTGGCGTGGTGTGCTTTGCGATATATCGATTTATCTGTCTTTTAAGCCAATGGAAAAGGATTGATAAACAGGGTGTTCGCAACGAACAGCTCACTAATCGATTTTTCTAAACATTTTTTAAATACTTTTTTTATTTTATTTTATTTTATTCTTCAAGTCAGAGAAAAAATGACAACATTTTACAAAATTGCATCCTGACCCCCCCCCCCCCGGTAAGGTCCGTTGGACATTGATCGGTGCGATTCTTTAACAAAGCTTTAAATGAAGAAGTATCAAAGGTCGATCATTCACGCCTCGCCACTGGTAAAAATCAGAGTTTATTCCATCGGCTCATCATGGATATTGAACGCCAGAAACTGTTACAACTCCCGAGAATATAGGAGGTGAAACTGCAAAAATGCGTTTTTCGGTCGCGGTATTTCGAAATCTCCACGCCTACTTTGTTTTTTAACCAAAAACATGGCTTGAAGTTTTCATAGAATATTATTTATAAAAAGAAGTAAAATCACTGAAATTTTCAAAAAATGACCCTCGAAGTATGATAGGAAGTCTACAGCGCCGCAAATGAGATACGCATCTCTGCAGTTTCACCATTCGATGTGTGATGTAAGCTGATCACCGTGGGTAAATTTTAGGAAAGAGCAAAGTGGTTAAACTTGGGTTCATCCCAAATTATGAAATATTCAGGTGAATTGAATACATCGATGTTGATAGTTTCTGAAGGTCCGGACTAATCTTTTCGACTTTTTCAACTATTGCAAACATGCATCTCTTCTATATCCGGCTGTGTTTCTAATGTAATAATTGAAACACCACTGCAAATAAGGCAAATAGAAGCAACCCAATTCATAAATATTAGAGCATGGGAATGGATGCGCGTTGATGACGGCGCAAAGATACAACTATTCGTGCTTGATGGATGTCCGTGTGGCATCTGTGAAATGGAAGGCGCGATGGCGAGCGGTAAGAACTCGCAATGCTCCTCTTTACGCTCCTAATGAGGTGTCGTTCAGATTCGGGAGAGATGTGCATATACAATGAGGCCCAGATACGTCTCTCCTTTCTTCGGCTGTGTTAACAGTCGGTTTTTTCTTTACTTTTTCAATTTGATGTCTAATTCTTTTTTAACGATGTATTTGTTTGAAGAATGAATTTGTTAGGGGATGCTAAGAGCAACGGAAATAGATTTCTGGATGAGGTCTGCAGGAATTTCTAGGAGAGATCGGGTCCGCAATGAAAAAGTGCGTCAGATCATGGGAGTCGAAAATGACATCATATTCGACGTCATGACCAGACAACTTGTGTGGTATGGTCATGTCAATAGAATGACGGACGAAAGGCTGCCAATAAAGGTGCTTGATTGGGTTCCTCCCGGGAGGAGACAAAGGGGACGCCCAGTGAAAGGGTGACAACAGGGGGTTTCAGAAGAAATGAGGGTTTGCCAACTCTCTAAAGGGCTTTGGGAGGATAGGGGACTTTGGCGGCTAGGGGTCGCAAAGCGCCAAAGAGCGCTACAAAAGCGGCTTTATACATACATACATTTGTTTGAAGACCAATATCTAAATCTCGTGTATGCGCTGTCCCCATACAAATAGCGATGCATGTGTTTTTAACAAGCGATGGCTCAGTTTGAACCTTGTTGGGCACCTAAGTAGTTAACACTACGTAACACGTTTTCCTCTCAGTTTTAAGAGAAAAATAAATAAAAAAGAAAAAGAAAAATAGATTTGAATTTGTAAACCAGATATTCTTGTGCACAATCTACGTTGGTTAAATGGACCAAATTTTGCAATAAGGAACCACAATTTCTGGAAAAACAACATATGCCGTTGATTTCCCTAGGCAGAAAAAAACTTCTAAGGAAGAGCCAGCGGTAGTGTTTCCTTATCGCAAACTGCAATCCAAATTGCAGCCATAAAAATGGTGTTCTTTTTTAAATCTAAGTTCGATGTTATCTGTGTTAAAAATACGTGGTAGTAACTTGCTCAGGAGTTAATTTTTGAACTTTTTGTAGTATGGTTCGTTTTCTACGTACGATTAAGAAGAGAAAACGTGTGAATGTGTTTCTATCGCAGACCTGCTTATATCCGGTCGCACATTAAAGTGTTTGGCTGTGCAATGGTTCGCAGGGCAGCAAGGGCTAAACCCAAAGAAAATATCTTGATTGATAGATAGGTTGATAGATAAACAGGAGCTTATCTTTCTACTTTGGAAAAGTCCACAGCGAGGTTGTGGACTTGTGTAGTCTCCGTCTTCGCCAGAGAAGTCGGCATCGTTCACCAAAACTTTCGTAAGATAAGCACCGGCGGCGGCGGACTGATGTATTTGCTTTAGCGGAAGATGTGGGCTCGCAGAGGACAGAGCACAACTTCGTGTGGAAGTTGGGAAGTTTTAATCGGTTCTATTTAAATGGAGAAACATGTTCCGCTTTTTGATGAGTTTTTAATGCGTAGCCGTGTCCCGCCAAAAGCTCACACACTCGAGGGTGTTGAATACTGTCGTGCTGAAGAAAAACGCCGTATGAACATTCGAGAATTGCCAAATTTCCTCCAATAAAATGTTTATTTTCGAGAAAAGTTATGAATATTTTTCCTTGACATTTTCTGACACTTTAGATCAAATTACTAACAAAATTATCTGAGAAATTGGAGGAAAAATACTCAAGAGTTTTCCTGAAAATTAGTGATTTGCCCAAGGAAATTTGGTAAGGCCTGGAGGCTCTATACGGCGTTTTTCCTTAGCACGGCAGAATAGCACGGCGGTTCTGGGAATCTTGCATCACATTAGTGATTCTATTCAGCAGGATACGTTCAATTGTTGCGCACCCAGTGGTGATTCTTGAAAGTTGGCAACACCGCTTTTCCTCCACTTGAATATATGTAAAACAATCGATTCTTTGTGGGGCAGCTTGCCTCACTTAGGAACGATATTTTTAATGGATTTAAATGAAGGAAAAACATTGTCCCCGACTTTCAAGAATCGCCACTGTGCGCATCGTTGTACGCGCGAGGGTGCTATGTAGCTTTGAGAATTGGGGTTGAATAAACAGTGATCATTTAATAATTTAATTTCTTATGCTTTGCATGAGAGGATTAGCAAGTGTTTGTACCGCCTTGCTAATACGAGAGGAAAATGAATAGCTAGTGATCGGTTTAGTGCGGCTAGCGGCTGTGCGTTTTGCCTTTGTGACCTTTGATAAGGATTTCGCAGATTATTCTTTCTTGACAGTTTAAAATACCACATTTACGACTAAGTGCAATGGTTGCCTTTAGGTGGACTCGACGTCCTTTTTTCCGTGGATGGTCAAATTTTGATTAAGATTTTTTATAATTAATGATGATACAATCTAAAATATCAAATTCCGAAATTTTCCGTTGATTGAGCATTAGGTTATGCTTATTGAACAGTATATCTATTCATATGAAAAACAAGAGCGATTTAAAAAAAAATGTATGTTGAAAGAACAAAGAAAACATCCAAATTGCTCAGGTGCCGTAAAATGATGAGATAAAAAAGAATCGCAATGAAACATGGCGTGCACTACAGATTCTCGTGCGAGATGCAATTTCGACCGAGCTTTTAATAAATAGATGATTTCCGCCTGGAAAAAATGGAGTACATGCCCGGGAAACGCATTGGGAGAGTTAAGTGACGTAGAGAATATAATTCAGTCCCCCCTCCNCCCCCCCCCCCCCCCCCCCCGTATCGCACGAAGCACGATGAGGAGAGCCGATAAATTATTTTTTTCCGACTCACCGAAAAGATGTGAGTCGAAAAGTTTTACTTGTAAACAAAAAAGTTCAGCCGAAGTTCCGCGACGACTACGGTAACCAGTATAACAAGCAAACTCAGCCAATGAAATCGATTCGATGTTTCAAGATTTCTCGACACTGTTGCCTAGTTTTCAATATTAGAATTAAAACGAGTAGTGGGATGTGAATGGAGATGTTGCATGTGTGAGGAATTTGCAATTTGACTGTTGATTCTTATGTAAAAGTTCGTGAGAAACACGATGATGCCACTGGTTTTCTCTGAAATCAACTCCCAAGCTCAAAAAAGCTCTCAAGTTGAGGCCAACATGGAGGGGATATCCCACGCTATCCTGAGAGTCCACCTCTACATCAAGACAAACTCTCCATGCAAAGATAGGAAGCAAATACATTGACAGGGCTGCCACCTTATTAGGGGACTCTTAAACTGAAATTACGGCAACCCTGCCAATGTATTAGCTCCCTATGTTTGCATTGAGAGTTTGTCTTGATGTAGAGGTGGACTCTCAGGATAGCGTGGGACCCCCTCCATTTTGGCCTCAACTTGAGAGCTTTTTTTGAGCTTGGGAGTTAATTTAAGAGAAAACCAGTGGCACCATCGTGTTTCTCGTGAACTTTTACATTAGAACCAATTGTCAAATCGCAAATCCCTCACACATTCAACATGTCCATTCTCTAACCTATCAATGTGGAGCTAATACACTGATAAAAATATTTGTGTTCTTGTGTTACTTTTGGTAAGTATAAGAAGTGGAACACAAACCATCCCAAATTTTGTGTTGATTTAAGTACAAATTGCGGTGAATTCAGCTCAGGAAACAATGGGAGGGCTTGAAAACCCCAGCGTCAACCGAAGGATTGGGCTATTTTGTGTATTTTGTACCTCCCGTGCCAACCAAACCTCTGTGTCGAGTTTTCTCTCCGTGTAGAGGCGGTAACATTCAGATTCATAATTTGAATGGAATGAACTGAAATTAGCCTCCATTTTTTCATGTTGCCTTTTCTCTCATGTTTTCAACGGTGGAAATCTTACTAGTATAAGTTGAGTGACCCATTAAATACCAATAGATTTTGGTTTCCTTGGCGAATGGGAACTGCACTCAGACTCGGCTACGCGGATATTTCCCATTTGGGGATTTGCCATTTTGCCAGGGTTATCGATGGCCTAAGTCCGAAACCTCGTATCTCCGTTTGCGACGTTGCAGACTTCCTGTCATGCTTTATTTTTTCTTCAGAAAACTATTAGTGGAGTTAATTTCTTGAAAACTTCTTTGATTTTTCTTCTCTATTTGCTGAATGATCTGTATGAATTGCAAGCTATAATTGGCTTGTTTTTTTTCGAAAAAGTAAAATAGGAAGAGAGATTTTAAAATACTGCAATGGAGATATGTGGTTTCTCACTTTCGTCATCCATATGCTTGGGGCAGCCAGTGCAAAAGTGCACATCATTGATTAATATCCTAGTTTTAAATGGAGCAGTGGCGTGCCGTACTTTGCGATATATCGATTGATTTGCTATTTAAACCTATTGGAAAGGATCGATAGACAGGATGTTTGCAGCGAACACCTTAATAATCGATTCTTTACCATAGCCTCAAATGAGGAATTATCGATAGCCGATTATGCACGCCACGCCACTGAAATGGGGAGGAAGAGTGCTCTTTATGACCATGTTAGCCGTCACAGGCAATTTATTGTGAGATACGTTGACATTGATTCGCTTTTTCGATTAACCGTTTTTCACCCATTTAAGTCCATTACAAATAATCGATTCTGGATGATCCAGTCCACCGCGATAAATATCGACTGTTTCACATGCGTTTACATAGACGGGTATCGGCACTCTTTCACAATCCGCATTGTCCGCTGACCATTAGACGAGTCGTATCGAGTTAAATGAACGAACTTGTTGGAGGAAAACGGAATGTTTCCAACATTCTCCGACGGAATTTTTTAGATTGAGAGGACCTTTTTTTAAGTTCGTCACCGCGTAATCACTTCCTCTCCTCTTCGAAAAAGCTCTCGAATCAGCAAACACTCAACAGCCCTGTCCGCGCATAAGTGGAACGCGTACAGAGCTATGAAAAGTTACGTCCTGCGAGTTTCGAAGCCTTCCTCGGTCTGTGTTTGATTTCGACTCTTCAAATTTTGCGTGCTGTTAACGCCGTTTCAAGTAAATGTAAACTTACATTCAGAAGCCAGCAAAGCGTTCCACGCTTTTAGATAGCGAAATTGCCTTCAACTTTTCATTCCAACTTACGAAAAGTTATCTGCTAACTTTGCAGCATCACCCTAGTAGCATGATTCACTTTCCCCTTCCTAACAAACGTATAAGGAATTAATACCGGTTATATAATCACCATTTTAACTAAAGTTTATATATCGTGTATATAAGTTTTATATAAAATGCCCATGAAAATAATTATTCATATTTTCAGAAGATAACGTTTATATAAAATTTATATAATTGAGGAAGGGTTTTTATAAATTTTCTTTATACGCATAGTATCCTTTTGCTTAATTTGCTTATTATAACTGTTATATAAATGACCTGAATGACTTTAACGTAAACCTATCTCATTTTCATGAATGATGATGATGATCTCATTTCAATGAACACCCTCGACTCTCAGACTCAGACGGATAGGTATTATTAGAGGTACTAATGGCTCCGAGACGAGTTAAAAGGGGATATCTCGGCACACAATCCGAGGAGCCCTGTTACCTCAGTTGGTTGGCTCATAACCCTGCCCAGTTAGACAGCAATATTTTAAAAATATTGAAATTTAATATATTTTTAAAATGTTTTTCATGTATTTTTAAAATATTTTCAAAAGTACTTTTGAAATACAATCAATGAATATTTTTAAAACATTTTAAAAATATATTAAAAATATAAACAATTAAAATTTTTAAAATAATATTTTATAATATTTTTAAAGTATATCATAATTATTTTTGTTAATATTTTAAAAATATTATTAAATATTATTTTACAAATTTTGATTTTTTTTAAAATGTTTAAATTAATATTATAAAAATTTAAAAGAAAAAAGGAAATGATAATAATAATAAATAAATAACATAAATACATCGACATAAATTCAAACTAGAAAAAGGCCCAAATAATTAAAACTGGAAAAAGACGCAATTATAAAGTTAAAAAATAGAGAGAGAGAGAGAGAGTTAAAAAAATGAGAGTTAAAAAAAATAGAGAGAGTTAGAAAAAATGATAGTTAAAAATCATGATAGTTAAAAAAAAGAGAGAGCTAAAAAAATGAGAGAGAGTTAAAAAAAAATGTAAATGAAAAAATTACATCATGAAATAAAAAACAATAAATAAATAAATAATAAATAATAAAGTCTGGTAAAATATCATAAGAATCCGTCAATAAACAAAATATTACGGACTCAGAGGCCTGCGATAGTTAAGAGATTGAATTTAGGGGCCCATTCATATCAAGCCTGGCTGGTCTGGTGGTAAAGTACTGGACTTCGGATTGCAACTCCATCCCGAAGCGTGGGTTCTAATCCCGACTAGGACGGCGCGGATTTAAGGTAAGTCACAACTCTACGATGATCCACCACCTGGTAGTAACGCATATGAAAACTTGCACACTTCATAACTAGAGTGCGCTACCAGCCAGGAAGAATAATGAAAATTCATTTTATACACTCTTTGAATTTGGTTATATAACTTTTATACTAAGGGTTACATAATAAAATAAGTTTTTTAGTAAACTTTTAACTAAAAAACTTTACATCCATTACATAAACAATGAATATTCTTTAGCTTGTGGTTATTTACGGTTTATACTTTTAAAAACAAATTTTTTATATAACTCTGCTACTAGGGCATTGAATGATTGATTCATTATCTAATGTTTGATATTATCATAGATTTATCATTAATTTTGGATATTTCTCACACGAGGGAAGGGACCTACAAAAACCTTGCGCAATATTTTGAAAATGCACTTGCGTCATGATTGCAGTCATACAGAGTAACTGTTGTTTGTATTTTTTCATTTCTTCATTTTTAAAAAAGATTAAAAATTATATATGTTATGATTATGATGATATAGGATTATATTATAAACCATTGATTTTTATAGCATATAAAACTTTTATGGCGGTCATTTTTAAGAAAAACTCAATTAATTTTAAGAAAAGTTTCATTTAAACGCAGTATTGGTCCGTAAGTAATCAGGCGCATTGTATGAAACCAACATTGTCGTTATACATTTATTTTGTCTCTTAATAGGACATGCTATGATCATCCATGCTTTGACTGATTTTATCAGATGTAACTTTCTGTTTCAGATAAAACAACAAATGAAAAATTTGTGTGCAAGAAATAAACTTCCCTGGGTGTAAAAGGTATGCTACAGTTTCATTGAGTTATTATATCATATCTCCTAATGCACCAAAGAAGTTATATTTTTTTTAGCAAAAACAGAGGTAACACATTCTTTGGCCAAGCAGTAACTTTACGATTTTTCTTTATTGAAACATCAATGATTTTTTTATTTCATATTCTGCCGATTTACTTACTTGCCAAATTTTAAGATTTTTTCCCTTCTCTTCTTCTTTTAACTCGAACTGAATTTCTTTTACTCTCTCTTCTTTTTATCTCAATACTTTCCTTAGGATGACTTTTAATATATAATACAATAAAACATGAATTTATTAAGCTCCTTTACCATAATTACCGCTACAGACTGCATGAAATTATACTTCTAAAGCACGGATTTTTTTTTCATCTCCCTTGTGCAGTTCATTACATTTTTATATTTGTAACCTCGATGCTTTATTAAAAGCATTCCGCGCTGTGTACTTAGTTTCAGTGGTGACCAGAAAAACGCTCCAAATGAAAACCGAAAACTCAATCATCCTCCCTTTTGTGGAGTGCAATCTCAATTATCATGTTTCAGAAGTCAGAGATCAAAGCAGCACTTCCGTCGAATGATGATTTTAAGTGCTTTGTTCCTCGTTGTTTCCTGCTCCACTGAATACGCGAGCGGCTCCATTTTTATTATCACGGTTTCCTCTGCATATTTTAAATCATGATTAATAAGTGCGGGAACGATTTTCCTCTCATATTTCCCGGAGATCTCCTCTCTTGTGGCCATCGATAGGCCCAACCACCTCCTGGGAATATTAGATAGACGTCATAATGCGAAAATATGAAAACAGCGGGCATATCTGGAAATTATTATACGGAAACAGCCGAATCCTCATAGAAAATGATCCGATCCTGAAGTAATGAGAAGGTTATATTAGGGCTTTTATCAAAGAAACATGATTGGACGAATTTCGGTCAAACAGAACTATGTGCATTATGACATGAGCCCTGTCATGCATGTATTCTTATGGGTTTCAGGGCTTAGTCTTGATGCACATAGCTCCGTTCAACAGAAATACGTTCACTTATGATGATACCCTGACCATACGTAAGCGCATTTGTCTGCGATGAATTGATCACTGATGTCTAGGATGGAACACAGTTTAACCTAACTCTGTTCAGAACATAACACCTTTGCCACATCAAACTGGATCGAAAGGAATGAAAAATTTGACTAAGTTCCTTACGAAATAAGGTGGCGTAGATTATCAGTAAACATTTTTAAGGGTAGGTCTTAATTTGACTGCGTCAAACAAAAAGGGACCAAACTATATTAGCTACTGTTTTTAATTGGAAATACTACAATGTTTTACTTGAAAACAGCTGTGCGTAATTTTGTGAAAATTCCCGCGCATTTTCTGAATATTACGAAGCAAGTTCCTTAAAATTTAAAAGGTATCCGCACAAACTTTCTCTAGTAAAAATTGAATTGCCCAGTTAAACTTGGCAAAAGCTGATGTGACTTGGTTCCTTTCTGCTAGACGCAGTCCAATTTTTGATCTCACAGAATATATTCCGGGTCTGAGAGTCCAGATTCAAGAACTGTAATACCGGTTACTGGACTTGGAACAAAAGTGACATGCCTTTGCAAGTCTAGAACTGCGGGTCACTTCGGTATGATCTTAAAGGAAAGCATTGTTGGAAACTGAAATTAATAACTAGTAATTTCTGACATGTATGCAGATCCACATTAAATGCATGGCTTGCATTTCTCGCTTGCACATCCTCTACGCTTCTTTATTGCGTCTGATTTTTTCTCTTTCTACGTTCATTTCCTTTCTCTCACTGTAGGATAGTCTGTTGTGAGATCTCAGTCCAGCGTGTCGATGTTTAATAAATAAAATCTGTTTCTCTTTCCTCCAAATTCCGAATATTTTGTTTTTACAAACAACAATGAAGCATAGTATTGCGATGAATTTTCCCCAGAATTTTAAAGATGATGGAGGCCGGGTCTTTTCAAACTCAGTTCGCGGCGAATCTGAAAGCTTGCTACAGTGTAATATTTGATACGGGCAATCTTCGGCGTAACACCTCGACGAAAGCCGTGGCGGTGAAATATGGCAGGATAAGCGCTCCCATCCTCATTTTGCGTGCCGGGGCTCCATCGGTGGCAAGTTTGAAGCTCCGAGGCGTCCGAAAATCCACGCCGAACATCAAGAAACTGCACATCGGATGGGAGAGAACAGCGCCGTCCATTGTCGTCGCAATTCATTACCCGTCTCAAGCTGCAGGGCACGTAGACCCATTAAGATTGATTGCAAAGTTATGATTTTGAGCTATCGATTTACATCGCAATTTTGCCAAACTTCGCGCTACCATCCAGGGTGCGCCGGCGAGATAATCGCGTCAAGTTTGAGAGAGACGTGAATTTTATCGGAGTCCCGGGATTCGACGGGAAATATTCTTTGAATTATTTATTGATTGGATTCATCTACCTATAAGAAGTGTCTCGGACCTCAAATGGACTGCATTTTGCAATTTGGACCTACAAATTCCGGCCCGGTTTAAAAATAGCGTATGTGTCATTAGTTTCCCTAGGCACATAAGTGTTTTTTTCAGATGAGCCAGAATTAATAGGTCCAAATTGCAAAATTCAGTCCAAATGTTTCCTTCAATGGGCATTTGTGAACTCTGTAAGCCTTGAAAAGAGATGGAAGATAAAATTGGACTACATTTTGCAATTTGGAACTATAAATTCTAGCCTGGTTTAAAAACGACGTATGTGCCATTAGTTTGCCTATGCACATAAGTGTTTTTCCAGAAGAGCCAGAATTTATAGTTCCAAATTGCAAAATGCAGTCCAATTGTTTGGTGTTGAATGTGAGTGAGCTTCTTGCAAACTTCAGCTGGAGCAAAAAGATCTATTTTTTATAGAACATGACTCAAAAAATGGACTGCATTTTGCAATTTGGAACTATAAATTCTGGCTCATCCGAAAAAACACATAAGTCCACAGGGTAACTAATGGCACATACGTTATTTTTAAACCGGGCCAGACTTTATAGTTCCAAATTGCAAAATGCAGTCCAAATGACAATCAGTGCATCGGAAAAGACTGAGGTACACTCCTTGATACTTCAACGCAATTTGAAGCAAGTTTGGATTTCCCCTCTCCTGTTTCACCATATCGAACGAGTGAGAGTGATAAAAGTTTCATGATGTACCAATCGGACGTATTTCTGCCAAACGGAACTATGTGCATTATAACGTGAGCCCTGTTATGCATATACTCTTATGGGTCCCAGAACTCATGTCTTAATACATATGGTTTGGTAGAAATACGTCCAATTGAATCCAGGAAAATTCCCAAAGGCATAAGACCAAAATTTGGTGAGTGCAAAGTTCGGATATTATAAGATTTAGAGCGTACGGCCAACTCGGCTTAAGCTTTAGTGTGACGCGAGATGATGGCGACGGGGAAGCCCGCGGTCATCGGCTAGAAAACATTTTTCATGCTCCGGTATAATGGCGGAGTAGTCAAGGGGCATAAATGAAATTCGAGGGGGCATAAATTAAATGAAGAAAAAAGGGAGTGATGTTAGCGCGGAGATGGAACGGAGGATTTCAGGGATGAATCGGATTGTGCTGAATAAATGGGTCAAAGTTAAAGTTGAAACTTGTCGTGTTTTGAGATCAAAGTCATTGAATCAAGAGAAGACGAGGTCACGTGTGGTTGAGGATTAACGACGGGGGAGGCGCAGGAGGAGCGCGCGGGGTTGTCAAATCGAACGAGATTACCTCGTTTTTCTCGGTGTGAGGGATGGATTTTTTTGCACTGCTAGACAGCGGTGGAGATGAACCGTGCATAAGTGCCCTGAAATACGGACGGAGCCTGAATGAGCCGAAGACACAAAAGCTCACCCTGCCGCGAAATATTAGCGCACGGCAAAACGGAGACACTCGGCGCAGTGGATTAATTTGTTCCCTCTTAATTATCACTGTTTATTTTGGACGGGACGAATACATACAACTATACGAATAAAACTACATTTTTTCACTTATTATGTTTCTCACGAACTATTTTTTTTTTTTTTTTCCCGTTGATTTATGGCTTCGTGTCTAGCACCCTCAGCCAACTTTAGACAATCCATCCGTAGACATCGTGGGATCTCCATGCTCCAGGCTTTTCCAATTTTCAGGGATTAGGGCCGAGAAGAATCTGTTTCAGCAGATCAACTCGTCAATTCCCTGAAAATTAGACGCCGCCACCGGGATTCGAACCCGGGAACTATTGACCTAGAGTCAGACGCGCTGACCACTAGGCCAACCTGGCCGGTAACTAAATTTCATGGGGCCTAGAAAGGTTTACGTGTGGATCCCTTTAGTTAGACGTCGGAGAGAGCGTACATAGCTATTAGGTGGATAAATTGGACCGCGTTAAGCAGAAAGGAACCAAGCCACATCAGCTATTGCCAAATTTAATTGAGCAATTTAACTTTTCACCTGAAAACGGTTGCGTAAGTTTTTTTTGCAAATCGTGGATTTTATGCATAGTACAAGGCATGTTCCTTAAACTTTTCAAAAAACAATCTGCACGAAGGTTCTCGTGTAAAAAATTAAAAATACTCAGTTAAATTTGGCAATAGCTGATGTGGCTTGGTTCCTTTCTACTTAAGGCGGTCCAATATTGTCGTTTTCCCACATGCACCTACAAACAAAGAATGCGTTCGTTTAGTCATGCTCGCATTTACCCCATCATCGATTTCCGCCAAGCTTCGCGATAATTCAATAAAACGAAATACTGCCTTCATTTAGGAAAAAATACATTCAAAATGACGTAAAATATTTGTTTTTCACTTATTGATGCGCTTCAAGTTTGCAACTTCCTTTCAGTTGGTCGAGAGAAATCATGACTACCACTCCCCAACTTTAAACTTGGTTATTTGCGATTTCCGCCGGTTTCTATTGTTTCCTCCTCCATCCCATTCAGGGAGGTTGTCAAGTCATCGCAATAATGTCTATTTTTCGCACAGAATCGGCCGAACACACGCGGAACATGCACGAAACTGCAAACGAAAGCAAAATGGGAAATTGCTAATCATATTAGATCTTAATTGAATCAGAAGGATGAAAGATTTTGCACATACACGCACCTTACTCAGGAAGTCCCTAGTAATTTTTCTATCTGACTGTCTTTGGCTCGAGATTGGTTCGAAAGGCAAAAAAAAAATTATGCTTGGCCAGTCGAAAAACTGATGCACTAGAAAAAAAAACACATTGGATCTAGAGTCCAGACTCTTAAAAACATCGACAAGAAAAAATGCTCTTGATTCAATCAGATTTAAGCTTAAATCAAGATTCAAGCCTCTTAATTTGAGCGGATTTCCTTTTAATTTAGGCTTAAGTCTGATTGAATCAAGAGTCCTTTTTCTTGTCAATGCTTTAAAGAGTTTGGACTCTAGATCTAATGTGTTTTTTTTTCAGTTCAGCCGGCGCACAGTGGATTGAATCAATCAAAGAGGTCGGACATTTAAAGTAAAACTGCAAATTTTAATTTTTAACTCGTCGAATGTTAAATTTTAAGGGGTGCTTCTAGAAGCAAATTTCACGAGGAGACCAACGGAACCATTTTTAAAACATCAAAGTTTTGTATGAGCAGCGTAATGAGCTTTTAAAGTTTTCAACTTTTGTCCACGCCCCCCATTGATTCGATCCATTGTGCGGCGTCTCTCGTATTCGATGGATATTGTCACAAATACTGAAACGTATTCGAATATATGAAGCAAAAAGTGCCAGAGTCTGCTTATTGGCAAAGTCTTAATGCAACTATTCGCGCTTAAGGGATGTCCATGTTACATACACACAAAATCGAAGGTGCTTTACCTGTCTCCATCGCAATGTCGGTGGCTCAGCGGGCTGCAACTACATGTACCCAAGAAATATTCATATTGTATGATGCAGTGGCGTGAACATGCAAAACGTAAAACTCAGAATTCGGATGCGTTTTACTAATTGCAGCAGAGTTGCCAAATGGTGCGATATGCAAAAACGTTACCGACTGAAAATGATCTCCGGAATTTATGTTCGCCTCAACTACGCGGAATGCATTAATCCACTGGTCTGCATTCTACGCCAAGACAGGAAAATACTATCTAGGCGAGCCCATTGACTTCGATTTTTTAAAGTATGGCCAAAGATTTTATTTTTATCGAAGGAAACCGCTTAGTGGTTGAAAGAGTTCTTTGATGGTATATACGTTTACTCCAACCTCGAACAAAAATATATTTACGGAATTATTTTGACATAAACTTTACATGATCTTATATTTCTATGATATTTTAAAACCTTACGAGAAAATTCTTTCAAAATTATTACACTATTAGGATTCTCGTTTTCAAATTCTAAGATAACTACGTTTATGTTCATTGTGATTAAGATAGAAGGTGAACCAATCAGTTATGTGCTTTTTCTTGAGGTTTTTAAACGTAGCTCTTGGCACCGCTGTACCGTAGCTTAAGTTATTCAAGCCTCATAAATAACAGACGTGAGAGATTTGTAGGAAATGTGTTGAAACCTTGTAATTTAAGCAATAAACGATGATGTAGAAATATTGTCAAAAGGAAAATAGTTTAATATACGCATCGGACCCTGAGGAAAATTGATCAGACCACAATCATAGGCCGCTCTCAGCATAATTCCTTAGCTTCAATTTCAAAACTTTAGTTTTACAACTTTTACTTTAAGCATGTAGTGAATACTCTAAAATCTGAACCGATCACGAAAGTCATTTTAACTACTAGTCAGGTTCCCTAATTGTCTCTCATTTCTTCATTATTTACGAAAAAACCAGGCAACATTCCCTATGACATTTTGTAAATGTATTCTTTATCGTCTAGTGAACATTCACAAACATTTTAGAAGCTCAGTTTTTTCTTTTTTTTTAAAAAAAAAGAAAAAACGAAAATTAGGGTCACGTGAACTTCGGTTCAGGTTGATATTGGTCAAATCCATTCAGTTCACCATACCTTTTACACTTATATGGACCGAGTTAAACAGAAAGGAACCTAGCTGATTGGACCGAGAAAAAGAGGTTTAAAGTTTTGCTCCTGCATAAGACTCAATGTAAAAGATGAACTTCAAGTTCAATTTCTGCAAAACTTGCCCTAACAAAAACTTTAAATTTTTGGCGATAGATAGTAGAGAAGTGGCTGAGTTCAAAACCACTAATAACTCAATTTTTTCCAGAATATGGGTTGGTTCCTTTCTGCTTAACTCAGTCCATATTGACGGTGAAAGTCGGCAATCACATAACTCGGTTTGCGACGTCGCAGACTTCCTGTCATACTTTATTTTTTAAACGGAAACTACTCAACGGTAATTCTTTAAAACTGCCGTGATTTTTTTTCTATGTGCGAGGAAAATTCTGCAAAAACTTCAAGGAATCATGTCCATTTGTTCTCTTTTAAAAAAATAACATAGTTGCGGAGATTTTCAGACACCGCAAACGAGTTATGTGATTGCCGACTTGCACCGTCGATATATTCCTTGTTGAGGTTATACGCTTGTTTAAACTTAAACAAGCCAAACGAACGTACTCTGACATTTTGCGAAACCAATGTGCTTCATTAATATTACAAGAGCCGAGCTGAATTTTCATTTTCCTCCCACTGTATGCCCCCAGGTGTGCCAGTCATGAAGCTGAGTGTGTCGGCGTTCCGGGCGCATACAAATGCGACCAAGAAAATTTTAAGCTCGTATCAAACGACTTTGAACTATGGCGCAACCGGAAGTGCTCACTCTGCCACCAAATCACGACCTAGGTCTCCACTTCCGGTAAGTAGATATGATATGGATAAAAAAATGTATGTCAACAATGCTGCCGTGATAGCGAAGAGAGCAGTAAGTGTCAACTTTTCGAAATCAAGTCTCCTTCAAAATTCGTCTAATCCCTTTTAGATGAAATCACTGAAATAGCTAAAACGGCAAAATTCATCTTAATTGTATAAGAACGAGACATACGAGAAAGCCGTAAGTCCGCAAACAATGACGTACTTTCAGGCAAGACAGCAGTAAGTGGCATTATTCCTCCGGAGAGCCAATGAAAACAGAGCTGTCAAGTAAAAGGTCGCCATTCTTTAACCTGAAAATGTTTTTGTTGTGTGTCCAAAACGCAACCAAGAATGCGTGCAGAAGATAGTACCTACGGCTGGCTTGCCTAACAATAGCCCAGTATAAAAATGATAAATACGCTCTTTATGTATCTGAAATAAAATCAGTCGATTTTTAATCGTCCAAACTATTGATAGGAGTATTTCAGACGATTAGTGACAATTTGACAAAGAACGGAGGTTTCTTTCAATACAATTTTCCGGTCAGAAGCTTCTGAGCCCGTTTTCTCAAAGGTTCATTTTTGCTCTTACTGCTCTCTTCACTATATCACGGCAGAGTATAAGTGAGCATGTATTTATGTAGATGAGTTTTGATCGTCGTACTAAAACGAACATAAGAGAAGAAACCATGGCATGCACTGACGTCACAGGCCGCATATTTTGAAGGTCCATATTTCCGTTAATATTGGATGTGAAAGCTTGGTGCTTGGACGAATTATATTATTTTTTTTCTGATTCATTAGTTGAAACCAGCGAAATACGATTCTGTGGCCAGTGCAATTAATTCATTGACAATTCCTGGATTTCATGTCATGCTTTGAAATATTTCTGAGCGTCACATCTCATGGGAGTATAAACGCCAGATATTCTTCCACAATATTTGATCGAGAAACATTTTGATTCCACTCCAAAATTACGTCCTGAATGAATATGTCAAGCCAAAAAATATGATTATTTGAGTCATGTTTATTTGATCAATAGACTATCACATTATTTCTTTATTTGCTGAAGATCCACTCTAAACGGATCGTATTTCATGAATGGGAACCAGCTTGATTAAAATATTGTAAAAATTGTGCATCATCTGTGTCCATACAAATTCTTAGGAGAGCAAGTAGTTTTATTTTCTACCACAAGGTCATACATTTTGAAGTAAAACGACTGTGTAAATTTCAATACTGCTTATATATTTAATAGTTATTGAAGCAAGAAGAATTCGCACGATATTGAAAACACTTTGATCGAGCTGGTTCCTTTCTGCGACAAAATCAGATCCGATATCTTTATTTTTTCAGCCACCTTGAAAATCTCAGTTCTGATCACGAGAAACTGTCGACTGAAGTGATTGGAGGTCTTTATCCGTGTAACCAAGATCGCACCCACGTGGCGACCGAGGGGAACTATAGTGGGAAAATAGGTCAGGAAGCTGACGCTGGCACTCGCAACAGCTAGCGCCATCTCTCGTTAAAATGCGGAAGTCCTGAGAGAAAGATTTCTGCCTATATTTTCCCATTCTATCAAATGCTCGTTTGGAAAGGATTCTCGTGTATGTTTTCATATCCTGCGATGCCGGTACCAATTTTATTGCTCTTCAAATGCATTTTTCCCAATTTCAATGCATTTTTTTTGGAGTGTTTACGTGAAAAAAATAGGAAATTTTTCGGTTTTGGCTATCAAATTCATTCAGTCTTATAATATTTTACTGGAAGTGATAAACTGTTTTGACCGAGGCATACACATACCTATTCTAAACATACTTTCATAAAATTTTTCGATAAATAAATGGATGCATTCATCCTACGATATTTTTGCCGCGTCAAAAGTATGTTGGAACGGGAAGCTTTCATTAAAAATAAGCAATAGTACTTTATAATTTGTTTTCGTTTGCGTGAGGAAGGAACCTTTGTGCCAAAAACCTGAGCATTTAAGTGATCTTTCATATTCATCTTGACATGGAATAAATGTCAGATCAAACTTGACGTTATGACCATTTGGACCGCGTTTAGCAGAAAAGAATCAGGCCATATCAGCTATTGTCAACTTTAAGTAGGCAATTCAATTTTCTAAAAGGAAAGGTTTGTGCGGATTCCTTTGAAAATTATGAGAAATTCGCTTCGCACATGCAGAAAGCACAAGCGTTGTTATGCAAATAAGTAAATTGTCCAATTAAAGAGCCATGCACAAAAAGGGCCAAAAACGGCCCATTTTTGGGCCCTCGAAATTGGGGTCGGAGTGAGGTTTTTCTTAATCCTTAGGGTGACCCTTTACACATACTAAAATTTCAGATCGAGTATACGCACCGTTTCCGAGTTATGGGGGGGGCAAAGTCCCCGATTTTCACCCGTTTTTGCAGGTGTTTTAATGTCGAACGCCGGCTGTTACGAGGTACCAGATTTAGATATTGAAGCGCGGTTTGCGGTGATTTGTTCAGCTATTCCTGTAGTATTTTTCCACATCTTTCACAAAGCCCCAAATGGTTTTCGGGGAGGGGGGAGGGGGGCTTTATTCATACTATCACGACCGTTAGCGCATCTTACTGACTTTACTTTGATCTCTTCTCTCCACGCCGCGGTCATGGTGGTATTTTCTGTCGGGGATTTTTCTTTTTCTTTACATTTTACCAATTTTAGTGTCCTTCCCCCCTTTTCCCCTTTTTACCCCCTCCCCCGCAATCCAAACACTTCATCTCAAGTGCTTCTTCCCGTAAGGCAGATGACAGGGTCATATGTGGGGGATTATTTTTCTTTCAGGACGATTGATAAACTTTGACCCAACTTACTTCTGCCTTACAGGGGTAAGGGCCCCCTTACCCCTGTATTATCCCCCCCCCCCTGGCCCGCTCCACTTTACTTGAAGCATTTTGCTCCCTCCGCAGCAGAAATGACGATGTTTCTGGCAAATAATTTTTTACTTATGTTTAGGTACTGAAATACTTCTACTGAGGCTCACACGCCATTCATTTGTGATAGGTATTATGAATGCTGTAAATAAATCTAATCTATTTACTATTTATTTTTCATCTACCTAAAACATTTTTGGTGCGGCGTCAATTGCTGTTGAAAAAGTAAGTTTTCGTGCTTCAAAATTGGAAGAAAGCGGAAGAGAATGTACCTAGGACAGAATAAATTAAACATAGAAGTGGAAAGAGAAACGTGAAAAATATGAATAAGAAAAAATTATTCACAGAAAACATTGTCATTTCTCCTGCGGAGGGAGCAAAATGCTTCAAGTAAAGTGGAGCGGGCCAGGGGGGGGGGATAATACAGGGGTAAGGGGGCCCTTACCCCTGTAAGGCAGAAGTAAGTTGGGTCAAAGTTTATCTATCGTCCTGAAAGAAAAATAATCCCCCACATATGACCCTGTCATCTGCCTTACGGGAAGAAGCACTTGAGATGAAGTGTTTGGATTGCGGGGGAGGGGGTAAAAAGGGGAAAAGGGGGGAAGGACACTAAAATTGGTAAAATGTAAAGAAAAAGAAAAATCCCCGACAGAAAATACCACCATGACCGCGGCGTGGAGAGAAGAGATCAAAGTAAAGTCAGTAAGATGCGCTAACGGTCGTGATAGTATGAATAAAGCCCCCCTCCCCCCTCCCCGAAAACCATTTGGGGCTTTGTGAAAGATGTGGAAAAATATTACAGGAATAGCTGAACAAATCACCGCAAACCGCGCTTCAATATCTAGATCTGGTACTTCGTAACAGCCGGTGTTCGACATTAAAACACCTGCAAAAATGGGTGAAAATCGGGGACTTTGCCCCCCCATAACTCGGAAACGGTGCGTATACTCAATCTGAACTTTTAGTATGTGTAAAGGGTCACCCTAAGGATGAAAAAAAACCTCACTCCGACCCCAATTTCGAGGGCCCAAAAATGGGCCACTTTGTGCATGGCTCTTTAATAGCTTAACTTGGAAACTGTAATTTACCAGTTTGTGATTACAGACTTCTTGTCATGCTCTATTTGTATATTTTAAAAACTAAGCAACGTAATTGAATATTTTTGCAATCTTCTCCGTCTTAATGAATACCCATTCTATGACTCTCTTATTCCCATATTGTACTTTAAGCAATAAAATTTGCTCATTTTCCTGCAAAAAATTAAAACAGAACCAGACAAATAGTTTGGGACAACAATGGAGATAAAAAGTTTCAGAGTGTATTCACCTGGCAACTGCCAAAAATAACGTCGGATAATTGTTTTGAAAATGTTGCTGCAGTGTTAATTTTGGCAGTAACGTTGCGACATTTTTGCAACCACATATTCGCTGGGCAGTAGTCATTCACTTATCATAATCCATCCGTCACCATCCATAGGAAATGGAACCTAAATACTGATAACTCAAAGTGAGTCACAGGTACTACTGCTTTGATGAGTACACGAACATTTCACTAACCAAGAAACTGATGACATAACTTTTATGTTTCATCCATCTTTTATCCCAAGGCTGCTTTCCTTGGCCATCACTCCTCTTGTCGCAAATCCTGTTGGAATTTTCATGAATGAAGTTTAAAGCTCTCTGTAGCTCACAGGAAATGGACTCATACCACACCCACATGGTAAATGAGGCTGTCAGCTGTAAATTTGAAGAAACCAGAAATGAATCAGAGTGATGAGACCCAGCGCAAATGCTAGAGTGAATCAATGAACCCGTATAAGGAGGAACAGACTTAGGGTGTGTACAAAGCATTGTCCCAAGTTCCTCAACCGTGAAGAGATCTTAGCCCCAGTTGACATCTTATCAGATGAGGAAAAGTCTTCAATTCAGATCCTACAACGACTGAATTTTCAGTTGTGTATCTCATTCCAGGCTTTTTTTTTTCTACTTCAGTTCTGAGTTCTTTGATTTTGAAGTTTTGAATAGCCTCACTTCGTGTTTTTCATATACATCATTGGGTATCATGCATATATAATCCTTAAATTTCATATTTCTAATTGCAATGAGAGTATCTATACACCTAAAGCACATCATAAGTTTTTGACACAAAAAGTAAGTAATCATGAAAAATTTAAGGAATGACTGATAGTTTTGCAATTTTTTTGTGAAGAAAAAATGCCAGCCCACAATTTTATCATTATTATAATTATTTGAAAAATGGTAGTTGATTATCAATGGTGAAATCCTAAGTTAATTTTTTAGTACCTTCTCATTTTTTCAACTTTGAACCTTTTTAATCTCTCACACCACAGTTAAGTTCAGATATGGGTAAGTAAGCTCTATTTGAACTGTGTTTAATTTAACAATAATAAGAAATCAAGAGCCTTGCAATGCTGTTAGAACTGTGCAGTTTCTATCTTGCAGTAGAACCTGACAAACAAGTACAAAGAGTCTTTCTCATTCAAATCCTAACAAATTTCCATGAATTTAGAATATTCTTCGTAGATTTCTTTATTAGCTAGCCCTCTGTTATTTTACGGTGAAAGAAGAAGCGGCAAAATTTCAGTAAAATTGCCATGTTCTGCTTCAGTTCCCTTTGGGACATACCCAATCTCATTAAAACTGTGATGAAGGCACAAGAATAAGACCTGGATGGCTGAAGTCAAAGTCTGCCCGATTATTTGCCCTCTAAAAAATTAGAGTTAATACGTATGTTGGAATTTAATCTCTGCTGTTATTTTATTCTTTCAAAGAAAATTTAACTGCTTTTCTAGGAATTTTATGTTAATTTTCCTCGCCTTTTCACAGAAAATTCCGAGGAAATATTTTAGTTGTTTCCCCTTTAATAAATAATATTAAACCTGAGGCTTTGAAACGTCGTAATGGAGCGGGGGTACGTGTGTTTTGATTTCAGCCATTGGCATGTGTGATGTCACGTACAACGTTAAGCTTAATTTTTTTCTGTGTTTAATGTGGTTGGATCGAATACTGGATGAAAATTCACCTTTTAGGTAGGCTCAATTAGTAGACGAATGATACAATTTTTCTGGCTGAAAAGTTCGCTTGTGAGGAACGCATGCAAAGGGGGGTGGGATATACAACTGGAAATTTTGATCTCTGAAGACTCTTTGTCACTAGTTGTGAGATAAAAAAAAGCAGACGAGATTAAAAAAGTTCGTGTAACTGGTAGAGGCAGGGAGCGCCGATTCAAATTTCGCGGAAACTTTTCGTCAAGCGCGCCCTCTACCATGGCAACGTCGTCTCGGCCAATCAAATCGAAGCATTTCTTGGCGGGATATTTGCCTCGCTCATGCGCAGTGCGTCGATTTCGTCATGTGTTCCCCCTGCTTCCCTCATTTCCCAACCTCACGAAACTCGAACTGTTTTGTTCAATATCAATTTGTCTCGATGGAAGTCCGCATGTGTCTCGCCGTAGTGTTTCAAGGTCTTTCGCCTGCCGATTCAATTCACGTGGTCACGGTAAGAATTTTACACATTTTGATATCAAAACCGGCGCCCAAAGAACTTTTGGAACTAAAGTTCCGAACTCGTTACGCTTCGAGATGCACCCCATCCGAATTCCATTGTTCTGGGAACTGCATGGCGATTCTCCGAGCAGAACGTGACGATCTTCCCTGAAATTCTTGATCACACCTCTAACGGATGTTTTTCGATTGGAATTATTGTTTCGGCCTAAAATGCTGACGAGTTCGACCGTTCCTGGCGAACGTTTTGCTGCGTCGTCGAATTAAATGCGTTGAATGAGCTAGTCTTTATCACATGCATGCCATGCTTCTATCAGCCTCATCTCGCTGGTCGTCGCTGATTATCATTATCAAATTTCCTTGAGTGATCTCACAATGAACTCTTGATCAGGCTGTTACGTGGACCGTGCCAAGTTCAGTTTTTTTACTCGATCGTTTCAGGGAAGATCCAGTTCTGTGTAAGTCATTTGTTGACTTATAGGTTATGAACATGTGAATTGTGAGAATGCCACAAGTGTAGTATTTAGAGAGCAATTTCCTCTCGAATGTGTGATATTGTCTCTGCCATAGACTCACGTTCGTATCAAGGTACTCTTCAATAAATTAGTCCTACCCAAGTTTCAATTGCTCTGTGTGAAAATTTGTATGATGATTTGATGCGCCAATGCATGGGAACGTGCGCATTGTTTCGGGCTAGAGCTGGTTAGAATGGAGCCAGTGACTCTCTAGACTTTCAAGTGTAATATTGTTAAATATATTTTATCCATTACCACTTTGTTGTATTGTATGTTAGCCGGGGCTTTGTGTTTGATGACTCCTAGTTTGTGTAAAGTTTGCGACAAGTTCTATTGGGAGGGATTTCTCCTGCGTTCATCACCTGCTAGGCCACCCTTCAAATATGGTCAGCTCTGTAATCAAGCACGCTTATCAGTAATTTACAGGACCATCTATTTCTTCTCTATCTGATAATCATGAGGCAATTGGAATTCAAAGGCCCCCTCCCTTTCCTCAATACCTACCTGAAATGCATGCCCATTTTGTTTATGTTTTTGTCTGATGATAGTGCAACTTACTCCTTATTATTTCAGCTAACAGACAGAGCTGCCTGTTATAGTCTGATGTCTTATCTCTGTCCCTCTACCTATTTTCTCTCTGAATGTTTTGAGATAGTGCCGAAATTGCTCTTGGTTTTGTAGTGTCATTGTAAGCTTGAATTTTTCAAGATGATTGCAATCGCTCTTTCTTGAAACTAGAAGTTCAACCTATTATGCAGAGAGGAACGACTTCATTGACTTAGTAGGTTTACGAAATTGAGATAGCCTTAAGGGGTGTCAAAATGCGTCAGAGAGAGGAACACGAGTGCCCGCCAAAAATGATGGAATCTGATGTAATGGGAAGTCATATTAATTTCTAGTTTCAGTATTGACCAGCACAGATGAGAAAATTGCACAAGAAAAAACTAACTCCTCGGAAGAGGACTACTAAAAAAATCTTCCGCTGATTTGGTCGTGTTCTGCTGATTTTGTAGCAAAGTTTGCTGGGAAAAGTTACTTCTTATGTTTTTCCCTCGTTAGACTATCTTCGTAGACTTTTATCTATAAAAAGTATTTCAATGTTGATGGTTTTAATACCTAAGAAGTCTTGGTTCCTACACAATCAGGACCCTCTCTTAAATCTGTTTGCTACCCAGTAGTTATCCTCGGTAGCAAGATCTTCTTTGAGTTCTATAGAGCTCTAAGGATTGGATAAGTTTCTTTCATTTCTTATTACTCGATGTAAATTCTTTATCAATTTGCCGAAGGATTCCTCCTTATGTAACCAAGGCTTTTAATTTTTGCAGAAAGGAGCAAAAAAATAGTGCAGTAAAACGTTAAGTTTAGGAACGTTGAAGATAGTAGGATAAAAAATCGTACAACAACTTTAAATTCTCAATGGTCGGTCGCCTTCTCAGCAAAGATAATTTAAGATAACCTCGGAGTTATTCATTGATGTATTTTTTAAATCCGTTTAGTTGGGCCAATTTCAAGTCATGGCCAAGGATAAATTCAGAGATATATTCAATATTTTCACATTTTCAATTCAGAGATAGGAACTGAAAATTTTAAGTGGTGAACAAATTTCAATTACTGAAATTTCCTGCTTGCGTCGTCCAATCTCCTATGTGGGTATTGAAAAACTAAGGCTGTTTCTGATTTCTTATACCCGTGAGATCTGAATACCTATCAGGCCGATTCTTATGTAAATTTCTTTCGAGTGGAGTGATGTGTTTGAGGATTTGTCGAAGATTCGAGCCTCTGCAATTCTGTGATTTTTCTCTTTTTTATAAAGAAAGGGAAGAGGAAAAAACAAAATTATGACGAAAGATAGAGAGTTGTTTCCTACGTATAGGCGCTGCATTCCAGTTACAGTGCAGAAAAAAGCGAAGCGCCTTCAGTTAGTGTCGGATGCAATGAACAAATAACTAATTTCATTTAACTCCTGGATGCAACTATTCGGGCTCCATGGATGTCCGTGTTGCATACGTACGAAAGTGAAGGCGCTTCGACCGTCCTGGCTCTCAGCACCTCACCTGTTTGCGGCGCCAGAGGCGAGCCGTAAGTAGGTACTGCAGGGATCCTAAATGGCAGACGTAGGATTTGGATTTGACCGTCTTTAGTGCTTCAGTTTTGATACCACGTTGTGCTAAGCATGATCTGTAGAGCAACTATTCATGTTTAAGTGATGTCTTCTAGGTAAAAGTAAAGAATTGAGGGCATTGTGTCATCCTCCGGCCAAAGCATCACAAGCGCATGCGACGTTTCAAAATTTCCCGCGCCATTTTATTTTTTCACGGAGAAATTGTTCAACGAAGCAGTTCGAAAATTTCACTGAATTTTCTTCGTGCTGCCTATTAAAGTTGGTGAAATTTTCAATCTGATTCAACCAACGATTTTTCTGTTTAAAAAATAAAACAGCGGCGGAAATTTTGAAATGTCACATGGCTCGACGATATCCGTACTCTCCCTATACCGATAAAAAGCTATGGGTCATAACCCAATGAATTGGTGGTTCATATGAAACACTACTAATAGTAGTGAAGGCAACATACAATAATACCATGTATGTCTTAGTGATGGTACATATACCTCTGTATAGTACGAGATACCTTAGTATGGTTCATAGACCGAGAATCACTAGTTCATTTACGACTATTAGTGATATTCCATATGAACCACTTTTGGATCACTAGACAAGGTACGAATTCAAGCATTCTGATACATGTTTCCCAACCAAAATTTCACGTAAAATACGATTCTTGCATCGAAAATAATTGAAATCAACTCCTTACTAAGATATTAACGTTTTAATTTTACATTAGTTACCGGAAATTTAAATAGCCCGGTCATAAGAAACGCAATATTCCACGTGAGTCAAATCGCGCCATTCAACAGTTGTGGCCAACTTCTCAGTTGAGCATTGCTCCTTTCCCACCCTTCATTTTCAAGTGTAAACAGTTTGCCATAGCTGAGCCGAAGCGTCAAGATTGAGGTTGTCATATTTTCGTATCTCAGAGACTGCCACGGTAGTGCTTAGTGTGCGATTTGACTCACTTAGACCATTCAGTTTTCATGCGTGGGAGTTTTAAATTCACGGTCAAGGCACATTAAATACCTTGGTTACGAGTTAATTCCAGTAATTTTCGTTGCTGGAGTCGAGTTTCACGTGAAATTTGGGCCTTGTCTAGCGGTCTAGTGTTCCATTGGTTTATAAAGCCATAAATTTTTCTCCCTGCGCTGGAAAAAAAACACATTGGATCTAGAGTCTAGACTCTTGAAAACTTTGACAAGATATACTCTTGATTCTATCGGATTTTTGCTTGAATCAAAACGAAATCCGCTTAAATTAAGAGGCTTGGCTCTTGATTTAAGCTAGATTCTGTTTGAATCAAGAGTATTTTTTCTTGTCGATGTTTTCAAGAGTCTGGACTGTAGATCCAATGTGTTTTTTTTCCCTGTGTTTACATCGGTGCTCTATTAAGAATCTAGATTCTGCTCAGTGTTCTAGCTAGAGTCCCTTTATACTGAGAGTCAAGACAACACCCTTCATGGAGTCACAAACGGGAATAAAGATTACAGAAATTGAACGTTTTTCGTAATCTTTGATCGGCCCATTCTCGAATTCCTTTCTTCGTTCCTTCCCTCATTCCGTTTGTTCCTTGCCGAACCCGTAATTCCCCGGTCCATTCCAGATTATAATCTTTGCAATCGGTGAAACTGTAATCTTTATTCCCGTTTGTGACACTGTGAAGGCCTAAAATACGGGAACCAATCAGAAATGGATTCAAATTGTCTTGACTCTCAGTATAAAGGGACTCTAGTTCTAGCCACCGTTCGGTGAAAAAGAGGTGATTTCGGAGGCGTATCCGACGACGGGGTGGGAAATTAGTGGACGGGAGGCCCGATCCAGCCCGGCCGTTGGCGCGCGTGCTTCGCGGGCAGGTGTGTGTACCCGTCCTCCGCCGCCGCACAGTGGATCGAGTCAACCCAAGATGTCGCACATGAAATTTTTAACCAAAACTGCTAATTTCTATGTTCATTTCGTCACATTTTAAATTTCAAGGGATGCCTTCAGAAGAAACTTCCGCTAGGAAACCAATAGACCCACTTTCAGAAGATCCAAGTTTTATATTAACGGAGTTTAAAGCGTTTAAAGTTTCCACATTTTGTCCGATTTCTCCCATTATTTTGTTCCACTGTGCGCCGTCCGGGGCGCAAGTCGCAAGCTGCCTCCGAGTTTCGGTTAGTCCAGGTGGCCGCCCCGGTCCCCGCACCCCCGTCGCCATGTCGCCGGCACGCTCTCGGGTGGAACAATGGAATTCCGGGGGATTTCGAGCGAAGAATGGCAACGGCGCCGCGGACCCGGAGTCCCATCTGCTGCGCCCTTTCTTCCCGCGACGGCCCGGCCGCGAGTCGGACCCGGACCTGGAGGACGGACCCCAAGACGTGCACATTGTGATCCGCGAGACGGGACTGAGACCGAGTCGGCGAAGAAGAAGGGGACGCTGACGAAAACAAAACGACCGACACCTCGGGCCTCGGGTTCGGAGTCTTGCGAAATGAACGGAAAGAGACGGCCTTTGCCATCTTAAATCAAGGGCAGGACTGTCACAGTCGGGGAATTTGAAAAAGTCAGGGACAACCTGGAAATGTCTGAAAATGACGAAAGTGTCGGAAGAAAACAGTCAAGCCACCCTCATTTGCCCCTAAGAATGGGTTTAATTTGCACTCTTATATCAAGGGCAAGACTGTCACAGTCAGGGAACTTGAAAAAGTCAGGGAAAACCTAGAAATGTCAGGGAAAACCTGGAAATGTCAGGGAAAATGACGAAAGTGTCGGGAAAATGACGAAAGTGTCGGGGAAAACAGCTAAGCCACCCTTATTTGCCCCTTAGAATGGGTTTAATTTGCAATCTTATATCAAGGGCAAGATTGTCATAGTCAGGGAACTTGAAAAAGTCAGGGAAAACCTAGAAATGTCAGGGAAAACCTGGAAATGCCAGGGAAAATGACTAAAGTGTCGGGGATTAACAGTTAAGCCACCCTCTTTTGCTCCTCAGAATGGGTTTAATTTGCAATCTTATATCCAGGGCAAGACTGTCACAGTTAGGGAATTTGAAAAAGTCAGGGAAACTTAGAAATGTCAGGAAAAACCTGGAAATGTCAGTGAAAACCTGGAAATGTCAGGGAAAATGACGAAAGTGTCGGGGAAAAACAGTAACGCCACCCTCTTTTGCCCCTTAAGATGGGCTTAATGTTTCGTAAAGCCAATTTCGCCTGATTTCTTCAGGCCATAAATTGTTTGAGATGATTTTTGAAGGAAATTTTACGAGAAAATCCATGAAACTACTCAAGTCATTGATGTGTCGTATTGATATCGATGTGAGCTTGTAAGTTTCCACATTTTGTCCGACCTCACTCATTGACTCGCCGGCGGCGCTCAGTGTGTGGAGTCAAAACGCCTTCAACTCCGCGCGTATGCAACACGGACATCCGTGGAGCCCGAATAGTTGCATCCGGTATAGTATCCGTCGCATGCTACACAAACTGCAGCTTTTATTGTTTCTCGTTTACCTTAACTTAGTCCCAACGTTGTCTATCGTGTATACGAAGTAAACAACCATTAATTTTTTCGTGACACTGCCAATTTTCTGATCCATGCCATATCTAAATGTATTTAAATCGTTGTCGACTCTCGAAATAGCAGAAAAATTAGGCATCCGACAATTATATGTTTAGCTTCCAATAAGTTACTTCCATGAGTCGTCCTTTGTTGGGATCTTTTGGTCCCCCCCCCCCTTCAGGATAACTAGTTTTGACCTTGAAGTGCAAATTTTGCGAAAAACAATCCTGGTGAATCGCACGGAATTTGGCTAAGAAACGATTACCATTCACCTTCCGACAATATGAACTTAGATAGGAAATCCTTTTCATCACAAGCCTAATCACGCGTTTATGATTTCCGAGGTGCAATAGCGAAACTAGCACAACAAAGTCTGTTAAATGTGTCAGTGAATATTACCTTATCCTCTACTTTGCCGTGCCTAGTAAAAAAACCGTAAGAGCATTCGAATGTCGCCAAATTTCTTAGCAGAAAATATACATATATGCTTACGAAAATTCTGAATATTTTCCTTTGAAATTTTCAGACATCAGATCGAGTCACGAATGAAATCCTCTGAAAAATATGAAGAGAAATACTCTCAAATTTTCCTGAAAATTCGTGATTTGTCGAAGGAAATTTGGCAACGTCTAATAGCTCATACTTATGGCGTTCTTCCTTAGCACTGCAGTAATCTTTCTCTTCTGAAATTTGGGCTGCGTCCAGTCCTCATCGAGTATTTAAAGTAACACTCACCGTATACAGGTACTGATATGGAGATGTTGCATGTGTGAGGGATTTGCGATTTGACCATTGACTCTAATGTAAAAGTTCGCGAGAAACACGATAGTGCCACTGGTTTTCTCTGAAATCATCTCCCAAGCTCAGAAAAAGCTCTCAAAGTGAGGCCAATATGGAGGGGATATCCCACCCTACCCTGAGAGTCCACCTCTACACCAAAACAAACTCCATGCAAAGATAGGGAGCAAATACATTGACAGGGCTGCCACTTTATTTGGAAACTCCGAAACTGAAAACACGGCAACCCTGCTAATGTGTTTGCTCCCTATCTTTGCATGGAGAGCTTGTTTTGATGCAGAGGTGGACTCTCAGGGTGGGGTGGGATATCCCCTGCATATTGGCCTCACTTTGAGACCTTTTTTGAGCTTGGGAGATGATTTTAGAGAAAGCCAGTGTCACCATCGAATTTCTCGCGAACTTTTACATAAGAATCAATGGTCAAATCGCAAATTCCTTACACATGCAACATCTCCATTTTGAATAAGTGAAAAAGGCCTTCGAATGGACCAGAAAGAGTACTCAACAAATACGAATACCCCTTCGAAGATGATCCGAGATTTAAATCCGAACTTGCGAAACGGCGTCCCCTTCCCCTCGCCGCAGCTTTCATCCCCACCGGCCACCGCGCCGCGGAGGGGCTAGACGTTGATTTTTGGACGAAAAAGTCGTTAGTGTTTCTTGAAAGGAGCCGTTTCATTTCGGTTTTTTTCTCTCCTTTCATTTGGAAGCGGCTCTTTGTGTCGCATCGAAACGTCCCAGCCGCGAGGGTCGGTCGGTTACCGGTTTACCGGCGCGCATTATTTTCGGGGCAGTCCGATTCGTGTTTTCGAATGGGTTCGAGAGGCCGCGTCCCGCCGAAGTTCTTGAACTTCGCGGCAGTTACCATGAGGTTGCGCATGTCACAGATGAGTTGGCTTTACATTTGGACTGAGTTCATCAGAAAGGGACTTTCGGAAAAATTGAGTCAAGGATGTTTTTGAGTTTCATCAGTCGTATATTTTCTCCTACCCAAAACTGACAGTCTGAAAACAAAAATTGTCTCGTAAAAAGAAGGGTTATAGTTGATGTTTTACATTGAGCCTTATGCAGGAATAAAACTTCAAACCTCTTTTTCTCAGTTTCAACTTGGAGTGGGTTGGCTCTTTTCAGATGAACTCGGTCCATTTTGCAATTGAAACCTTGATTTCTAGCTCAGTTTAGAAACTACTGACACATTTTTTTATTTTACATAAAGCGTCTGTTTCTCCATGTGTAATTCGCTCCACATGTATGAGCACAAATTCTTAACTGGAATGGATTATCATAGAAAATAATGAATTTCGTCAAGAGCTCGAGTACCTTCATAGGGAGGTTATGGAATAGTCGGTAATTTTAAGGTCAGATCATGAAACTCTCAGGGCTCAGGAGGGCAGGGAACATTTGAATTCCAATTATCCAGAGTGAATTATTATTACAATCGTTAGCATACGTCGTTTTTGAAGTACGTAGTAGACCCAGTTCTGTCATACAACTTGTTTTCGCGGAAGAACTTACATTAATGAACACTCTTGGCCATCGAAATGATCGATCATTCACGCTTCGTCACTGTACATACTATTGTTACCTTTAAGTGGGCACTTTATTTTATTGCAAGAGAACGTTTGTGCGGATTCCTTTGAAAATGTTAAGGAATTTGCTCAGTGCTCTAATTCACTGTAATTTGCACAAAAATCCATGAAATTGGTTTCATGTAAAAAATTGAATTACCGTACTATAAGCGATTGCTGAAGTGGCATGGTTCCTTTCTGCCTTACGCGGTCCAAACATTTAGGCGCGCATTTTACGCATGGCGCTTGCCGGATTCGAACACTGAGGATGACGGCGAGAACATCTCCGGACCCATCTCTCTGGCTCGGCACCATGTGCACGAAAGCTGTCGAGTGAGATCTCGAATGCATCGGGGACGGAGGGGGGCCACCGGCGAGGGGCCCCAGCGCCGTCGGGAAGGGGGGCGCTCCCGGTTGAAATCTGGGACAATGGCAGACGAACTGTCCCCGGGACTCCCTCCCCTCCCCCCCGCCCCAACCCCCTCGTCCTGTCCCCCGGGGTCCCGCGTTTTTTCTCGTCCGCGGATGCGTTCCTGGACTCGGAACGCGCCCGTGTTTCGGAATCGAATTACGCTCATCGGAGGAACATTGATGTAATCGAACTTGGGGGATTTTGAGTCCACTGGAGGAAAAAAAAAAAAATAAAAAAAAATAAAAAAAAAAAAACAAACACACATTGGATCTAGAGTCTAGCGGATTATTGAAATTAATAGACTAAGCTATAGACAAAGAAGACATAGGGGGTATAAAGCAATCCTATTGGTTGAAATAAGTGGTTCTCATAGACTAACTGTCGGGTCTCTCGTGGGTTGCCGTTAGTTAGTCTATTACCTACCTCCTTTGTCCATTACAACCACCCGCTTCCACCAATAGGATCCCTCCATATCCCTTTTGTCTTCCTCGCTACAGCTTTGTCTATCAATATCAAGAATCGGCCGGCAGACTCTTGAAAACATTAACAAGAAAAAGGACTCTTGATTCAATTAGATTTAAGCTTAAATCAAAAGGAAATCCGCTCAAATTAAGAGGCTTGGTTCTTGATTTAAGCTTAAATCTGATTGAATCTAGAGTATTTCTTCTTGTCGATGTTTTTAAGAGTCTGGACTCTAGATCCAATGTGTTTTTTTTCCAGTGTCCCTTTAAAGAGAGAGTTGAGACAACGCGGCTTAAATGGATGTCACAAACGGGAGTGAAGATTACACAAATCGGACTTCTTTTGTAATCGTTGATCGACCCGTTCCCAAATTGCTATCTCCGTTCCTTACCGTACCCCCCACTCTCCGGTCCATTCCAGTTTATAATCTTTGCAATTGGTGAAAATGTAATCTTTATTCCCGTTCGTGACACTGTGGAGGCCTGAAATACGGGAACCAATCAGAAATGGATTCACGTTGTCCAGTGGCGTGGCGTGTATGATCGTCGATATTTCCTTATTTGAATCCGCGGTAAAGAATCAGTTACTAAGGTGTTCGCTGCGAACATCCTGTTAATCGCTCCTTTTCCATAGGTTTAAATGACAAATCGATCGATGTATCGCTAAGCACGCCACGCCACTGATACTTTCTTAACTCTCAGTCTCTACTCTCCTGTTGAGCGTTATGTAACTTAGGAACGTTTCCTTAAAGCCTAACTGTACGGATTACATGGTGTCAACGATTACGGTGTCAACAAACAGTTTTTCTAAGTTTTTGTTGACTCAATGATCATCCAAAAGTAAAAAAATTCTGACTCTTATGAAAGATGATCACGGTGTCAACGATCACGACGTTAACAAAACTTAAAACTTCCCCTTATAACATCTTTCAACTTTCAAGTCTTGTTTTTCTTATGTTCTAATCTAATCTAACCATCCACACGTGACCCAGACCTCTCCTGTGCACTTAACTTTTTAATTTTACTTATGAGGAAGGTATTTTTTTGTTTGTTGACACCGCGATCGTTGACACCATGATCAGGGCCCATTTTTGCGTTTTACTGCCTGAGCACGACGTCAACAATTGTTGACTCCATGATCAGATTTTAGGTTTGTTGACACCATGATCGTTGACACCATGCAATGTTACCACTGTACGGAGCTGCAACGCTTTTTGCCTAACGGAAATTCGGAAGGAACTCTCGTGAACTATTTGATATGGAGCATGCTGAGGCTTGAAAGTCGGGAGCGATGAAGGATGAGCGGAGGAAATCCAGGGCGTGAGTGACGCAATACGGGTTGAACCCGGGAGCGCGGGACGAAGACGACGCTCCTGCTGGAAGTGCCGGAGCGCGATGAACCGCGATGTCTGTCGCGGGAGAGAGACAGACGCATGACTCATGACTCACTCCCGGGCGATGCCAATTATTCAATTGCCCGCGTCGCGTCGCGGCGCCCGACCAGCGTTGTCCGACCGGCCCGAAAACCGCCCCGACACGACCGAGTGGAGCTTGTGTCATGTTGATTTTGATCCTGGGACGTGGGACGGGAATAGTCGAGAGCCAAGGAAGTCCAGGATCTACCCGCCAAAAACCGGATACTACAGAGTTCTTGCATGCAGGGCTGGTTTTTGACAAAATCACTTGTGCCTCTCAGGGTTGCAACAGGCAGAGAATACCGGGAAAACCGGGAATTTTCACTGAATTTTGAAAAGTCATGGAAAATCTGGAATTTTGAAAAGTCAGAGAAAATGACGAAAATGTCAGGGAAAATCGTCTACCCACCTTTATTTGCTGTCTCAACTAGGTTTGACGTTTCCAACAACACATTTTGCCTAAGAACTATTTCTAACGATGTCTTATAACCATCTGGCATTTGTTCAATTGTCAGGGAATTTCACCCAAATGTGTCCGGGAAATCAGGGAAATGTCAGGGAATTCAATTTTCCCAATTCTGCGGCAACCCTGGTGCAACGTGGCTTAGCTTTCAAACGCTTTTTAAAAAAGCCAGGGAATCGGAAAATCAAGAAATTTTGACAACCAGGAAGTTGAAGTTTTATCATCCTCTCAATAGTACCTCTTCTAAGGTTTTCTGTGACTGTATGTACAAAGACGCGCGCTCAGAACCTCTGAAAGTTGACTTTTTTTCAGTCGCAATGGCAACCCCTCTCGCACTGAGTTTTCGCCTCGTGTAGGCGCAGGCGCAACGCTGGTTCTTCCATGAGTCGCTCGTTCCCATGCTCATGTGTAGCATTACCATACCGCATTACCCACCGATTAGCGCGAAAGGCTCTAAATCTAGATCGAGCGCTGGCTTACGAAGCATTTTGCTCTGCGAAGGGTTTTCTTATCTCGGAATGCCTCGTTTCAGTAGACACAAGGCATTTTTCCGACGATTAGCTGCAGCTAAATGAATCCATCCTCCATTCGCAATTATTACAGCGCACCGGACAACGCAACGTCTGTCAAGAGGAAACTAACCATTTCAATGAATTTTACTTTTTAAGTGCTAAAACAGCGCGCACAGTGATAAAAATGCTCTTTTTTTTCATGACAGTTTTTGCCGGCTCTCAGAGAATTTGCAGGTGTCTGAATTCGATGAATTTCGTGTTTAAGTGAGAACTACTGTGTAAACTGAACACGAGGATATCCTTGATTCATGAATTGAACAATTCATGGAAAAAATATGACAAAATGATCTTATCTGCTAAAATACGGGTGTTCAAATGGGAAATGTGGCCAGATGAAGACACCAGGCGGTGTATTTTTTTTTCAAAATTGCATTTCTCATTTTTATATCAATTTTTATACTATTTCCCATATCAGAAAAAAATTCTAAAAAATACAGTGAAAACAGCTATTTGAGCACTTTCAGATGAAGCAATAAAAAATTTGCATTCAAATTCTCCATGCCCAGTTCTAGAAACCTACAGCCGCCCGCATCTCCAACGCAAAATCATGTTTTATTTTCTCCTAAGATAATTCAAGATTTAATCGCCCTGGACTTTTTTATGACTAATTTTAAACGAGGGAAAAAAATTTCAAGGGATGTAGAAAACTTCGTTTTATTTTTTTTTTTTTTATAAACAAATAAACCACGAGTTAAGATTTGCAACGTCTTAACGGGAGATGCGTTTTTTGGACTTCAGTAATCGATACTTGTGTTGTTTTTATAATAATGTAGTGGCACATACTTGTCACTGAGCTTACCAAGCTTTCCCGAAAAGGCAGTTTCATTAATGCGTTTTGTCAAACGGAACAATGATGATTCTTAATAGTCTCGTTCGTATGAACAACCGTTGTGATTATTTTTAAATCTGAGTTTTCCATTCGAGTACATTGCCTGAAAATGTGTTTGCTGCGTGTCTAAAACGCAACCACGAAAGCATGCAGAAATATACCACTTACGGCTGTCTTGCCTAACAATAACCTAGCATGAAAATGAAAAATACCCTCCTCATGAAATGGAAATAAAATCGGTCGATTTTTAATAACCCAAACTACTTCTAGCAGTCTTTCGGACAATTAGTGGCAATTTGACGAAGAACGGAGGCTTCCTCAATGAAATTTTCCGGTCAGACGCCTCTCAAAACTTCATTTTTGCACTTACTGCTAGAGGCTTCTTTCAAAAAAATTTTCCGGTCAGATGCTTCTGAGCCCGTTTTCTCACAATTTCATTTTTGGCTTTACTACTGGAGGCTTCGTTCAATGAAATTCTCCGGTCAGAAGCTTATGAGCTCGTTTTCTCAAAACTTCATTTTTGCCCTCACTGCTGGAGGCTTCTTTCAATAAAATTCTCCGGTCAGAAGCTTCTGAGCCCGTTTTCTCAAAATTTCATTTTTGGCTTTACTACTGAAGGCTTCTTATAATGAACTTTTCCGGTCAGAAGCTTCCGAGCCCGTTTTCTCAAAACTTCATTTTCGCTTTTACGGCTCTCTTCGCTATCGCGGCAGTGTAGGTGCCCACATCTTTGATCTTGGTCGCCGGTGCACGGACCTGCCCGGGGGTTCCGCTCCGGAACGACCGCCCGGGAGCGAGCTTGCGAGATATCCCGAAAATCCCCGAATCCTCCCGCGGGACTCCCTCGCGTTTCCGCTAAATCCCGCAGCGCGGCGTCCCCGAGCGGAAGGGTGAGGCCCGAAGCTCCCCGGGTCCGCTCATTGTCCGCCCCGAGCAGGGCCGCCACACCGTCCAGTTCCGATTTACCCACCGCGGATTCCGAAAGGGAAATCCGGGGAAATCTGGCAACTGAGGCTCGGATACGGCCGAATGTCCTGCGTTGCTTTTATGGTCTTCGGTCGGGCTAAGGAAGAACGCCCTATGAGCATTCCGATGTTGCCACATTCCCCCCGATGAAATGTAAGGTTCGTACACTGGAAAAAAAACACATTGAATCTAGAGTCCAGACCCTTGAAAACATTGAGAAGAAAAATACTCTTGATTCAATCGGATTTTTGCTTGAATCAAAACGAAATCCGCTTAAATTAAGAGGCTTGGTTCTTGATTTAAGCTAGATTCTGATTGAATCAAGAGTACTTTTTCTTGTCGATGTTTTTAAGAGTCTGGACTCTAGATTCAATGTGTTTTTTTTTTTCCAGTGTAAAGCATTGAAAAGTTCTTAATCCAATTGGATTTTCTTCCGAGGTACAAGTCTCCGGATATTTTTGTAATCAAGGAAATTCCCCAAGAAGTCGGAAAACTGCGAATGAAGCCCTATCTCCTTGCTAAAACTTGCAGTTTTTTCTATTTTAAGTTATAAGTGTTTAAAGTTTCTACATTACTTTTAGGCTTTTGACGGATTGGATGTTTAGACTCGCTTTTTGATTCTTTTAAGTTGGATTTTCCATGTGAATTTTTCACAGAATATACTTTCAAACTAGTCTTAGCTGAGTTTATGAATTCGATTTTGTCAAGAACTGCACTTATGCGCCTTGTCCTCCCAGCCCCCCAAGTAGAGAAGTAGTGTGTCTCTCAATTACAGAAAAGTTACACTGGAAAAAAAAAAACACATTGGATCTAGAGTCCAGACTCTTAAAAACATCGACAAGAAAAAGTACTCTTGATTCAATCAGAATCTAGCTTAAATCAAGAACCAAGCCTCTTAATTTAAGCGGATTTCGTTTTGATTCAAGCAAAAATCCGATTGAATCAAGAGTATTTTTTCTTGTCAATGTTTTCGAGAAACTAGACTCAAGATCCAATGTGTTTTTTTCCAGTGTAATTCCGATAGTTTTGATTTTAATTTTTGTAATTATGATTGAGCTTAACAACATGTTACTTAGGTTAATCTTTTTTATTTGACAAAGGGAAACCCTGAATTCCTCTCTACGGTAGGAAGCCGGCAACTCTCGAGTGTCGATACGGTTTTTTCCCCTTAACACGGCAGCTCTGGTGGATACGAGGGCGTAGCGTTGTAATCCTGGATCCTACGGCCCATTGAGCCGGGAGATCGGGGTGGTGACCCCCGCGTTTCGAAGGGGGGCAGGGGGCCGCGCCCCGCGGGGTGCGCCGGAGTCGCTCCCGCACGGGCGTTTGTCAGTGTCAGCCATGCTCGGGCTTATTACGCTCATCGTTGAGCTTTTCTGTCGTCCTCTCGACGGGAACAGTAACTCAAGAAATGATGCTATGAGTTGTCCGGGGACATCATCGTGAATTTCGGTTTGAAATCCTGCCGTGTTACCTTTGAGAGCAGTGAAGCCCTTCTTTTCGAATTCAAGTTCTCGTCTAACTCGTTTTATATAGTTTATATGATCTGAATGATTCGGCAAGCATAGCAAAATTCGCACTGGGGAGGGAAAAAAAAGAAGCAAAATTTGCACTGAAAAGAAAAAAACCACATTGGATCTAGAGTCTAGACTATTAAAAACATCGACAAGAAAAACTACTCTTGATTCAATCAGAATCTAGCTCAAATCAAGAACCAAGCCTCTTAATTTAAGCGGATTTTGTTTTGATTCAAGCAAAAATCTGATTGAATCAAGAGTATTTTTTCTTGTCAATGTTTTCAAGAGTATGGACTCTAGATCCAATGTGGTTTTTTTCCAGTGCGTCCTATTGGGTGACAGGGTCTTGAAAAGTCATTAAAAACCTGGATTAAGTCAGAGCATTTTGTCCAATCCTGAAAAGACGAGGAATTTCGCTGTTGTAATCGGATTTCTTTCCCCTAGCCGAAAAATGTAATTATTCTTTTACCGTACGCGTACGCTTTAGCGACAAACAATAAGAACTGAAAACCTTTCAATTCTCGAATTTTCAATCAATTCTGTTTCCAAGAGACCTTGCGCTAAATTTTCTTTTGTCTCAAGTATTTTCATGATACGTTTCGTCCGGGGCCGGATTAGAGGTCAGGGGCTCGGGTTGCTTTTTATTAGTGGCCCAAACCTTAAGATTTAAGGGCCGGCCCTGATTTTGTCCCCCTCCCCTCCCCTCACCTCATTAACAAAAAAACTGAAAATGCATCGGAAAGTTGGAGATTTTCATGTTTGAAACCGTGGAAAATCATGAAAATTTCAGAGGATTTTTGAAATCCTTAAAAACCTGTCACCCTGTATGTAAAAGGTTTCTTTCACCAATTCTTACCGACATCCTTGGGTCAACGAAGTAGCTTCTATTGAAGATGTTTAACCTTCTCTTAACAACTTTTGACCTATTTTCCTTCCTCAGGTTCGCCTGAATTGACGCCTCCAGCTAGCGGGCTGATTGTTGAAATTATGAAGAAAGAAGACTTTAGGGAGTTTGGAGGGATCCAATTGGTCGAAATGGGTGGTTCCTATAGACTAAGGGGGAAAATGATGGACTAAATGTAGGGTGTCTGGTGGGTTTCCGTTGGTTATAGTCTTGAGTACCTCCAGATTAATCCATCACTTACTTACCTTCTTTCTCCATTGCAACCATCTGCTTTTACCAATAGGATCCCTCCATATCCCTTTTGTCTTCCTTGTCTATTGCAGCCTCTATCGATTTTAACAATCAGCCCGCTGATAATGTTTTACCCGGAAGTCTCGTCGGTAGAGCCAGAAAGTGGGTGCTCCGTCCCACCGAGCGGAGAGCCGAGTCTTGGCGCGCGGGGCTGCGGCGCTAATCACCAACGTCAAATCGGAAGGCATCGGGCATCGCATCGGGATCGCGCAACGAAAACATACGGCACGTTGCCCGCGCTCCGACAGAACCGTAAACCGGCCGCAGGGGGCTCAGCCCCCCACGCTTGCCTAACCAGCATCTAATTCCCTCAATTTTCCCTTCAAGCACTCATTCTTACGTCGTTTGGATAGGAAAAGTTTCCCCGAGAAGTACCGGGGAAACCGGGAAATGTCAGGGAATTCTGAAAAGGCAGGGAAAATCGGGAAATGTTAGGGAAAATGGCGAAAATGTGTCAAATCAATCCCATTCTCGGTTGTTAAAGATCTCTACACACATCTCTACTACAGGCTTGACGGGGTCGCTACCGCTCCTAGTAACTTCATTCGCTCTCTAGAATGGGTTTGAGATTTCAAACAACAAAAATTCACGATTGCCTAACCAGCATCAAATTCCCTCAATTTTCCCTTCAAGTTCCCATTCTTACGTCGTTTGGATAGGAAAAGTTTCCCCGAAAAGTACCGGGGAAACCGGGAAATGTCAGGGAATTCTGAAAAAGCAGGGAAAATCGGGAAATGTCAGGGGAAATGACGAAAATGTCAAAGAAAATGTGTCAAATCAATCCCATTTTCGGTTGATGAAGATCTCTACAGGCTTGACAGGGTCGATACCGCTCCTAGTAACTTTATTCGCTCTGTAGAATGGGTTTGCGGTTTCAAACAACACATTTTGATGACTGAAGAAAGGCTGCCGGAGAAAATGCTCGATTGGGGTCCTCCTAGTCCTGGGAGGAGACGAATAGGACGCCCAGCGAAAGGGTGGCGACTGGGGGTTTTAGAGAAGATGAGGGAGTGCCAACTCCCTGAAGGGCTCGGGGAGGACGGGGGACTTTGGCGGGTGGGTGTCGCAGAGCGCCAAAGAGCGCTAAGAAAGCGGCTTACATGTTTGTATCTTTTCATTTGGCAGCTGATGTGGCTTGCTTCCTTTCTGCTAAACGCGGTCCATTTTTACCAATAACAATCGCAGATTTTTCCTCACAATCCGACAACAGCGCCGCAGATCCGGATCCGGCGAACGGAGCCGGGCATGCGCATTCGTACAACCGTTGGAATCGTTGAGACAACCAACGGCTCGCGTAAGCGTCTCCGCGAGCTCCCCAGGGCGGGGGGGGGGGGGAGGAGGA
>NW_017564582.1:475962-567064 GCF_001854935.1 Bemisia tabaci | reverse complement strand
GGGGGGGGGGGGGGGGGGGGGGGGGAGCTGGAGTCGACACATTTTTGTGATCTCATCGCCGCTGCGCGCAATGCGCCTGCCGATGGTGTAAACCGGTGCGCATTCCGCGACGTGCGTTGTGTTCGCGGCCCCGAAGCCTCACTACCGGGCTACGCAGCTGCAGTGGCGGTTCTTGCGGGATGGCAACACTGCTTTCTCTCCGTTAAATGCAATTAATGCAATCGATTCTAGATGGGGGCTTATCCGGAATCGATTTTTTCGATGGATTCGAATGGAGGAAAAGTCATGCTGGGTGCCCACCGCACGGTAAAGTAATGTAGGGTGCCCACCGCACGGAGAAGTAGTGGTGGCAGGGTGGCAGTCGCACGGAACGAATACGAATACACTGGAAATGCGCGGATTTTTGAGATCGGTACGGAAGTAAGGGAAGACGCGCGGAGTTTTCATGTAAAGTTACGGAAATTCGAAATTAGCTCCGGATGATGTTGGCAGCAATGAAAACGATATCAAAAATTTTCGACCCACCTTCTGATCTGGGTTGAAGTCGAATGTTTACTGCAGTTGCCTACAAAATTCAGGGAGAAGTTCGGTAATTTTGCTTTAAAGTTAGTTCAATGCTTCAGTTTATTTCGCGACCAGATCTAAATCACCTGAACATTTCAAGGGAAAATATTCATAACTCTCCTCAGAAATGAACATTTTATCGGAGGAAATTTGGTTACTCTCGAATGTATACGGCGTTTTTCCTTAGCACGGCAGCTTATGTCTTCCTTGTCTATAGCTTTGTCTATCAGTTCCAACAATCAGCTCGCAGTGCGTCATTGATCCGTACGTCACAGAAATTGCCGATTTGTAGAAAATTATGCAGGGTTTTCAGATCGATCGGGGAAAAAAAACTCGGTCGACGACACAATCCGAGAAAAACTTTTCACGCGGAGCGTGGCAAAGCCGCATCTCATTACTGACGAATGTAAACATTAAGGGGCCGTTTCCCGGCGGCGACGCGCGACGGAAAAGTGGGAAGTTTCCACTCGTTTGGGCAACTCGTCGCACCTCTTGCCAAGACGTATCTCGCCGTCCGTATGAGCCCCAGAAAGCATGGGCTAATACGTAAAACAGGGCTCACGTAGAAAGTGAGGCACGTCCTTTCGTCGGAGGAGCGACGAACTGCTCAACGTTCCACGTGCCACTGGAGATCATCAAACACAGGATATCGCTAATACGAACGGGTTATCGTCAGAATCCAGCAAGTCGATTTTCCGATGAGCTCTGAAGCCCGTAAGGAAAGCTACGTTTCAGGTCTCATCGAAAATGGACGTAAGCTTGCGACTTAGAAGTTTGGTCAACTTGACGCGAGGCCGATCCGACGGAAGCGTTGCACCGAGTAAACGATTCGACAAGTTTGCTAACTACGAAAACACGTAATTACGTTATCTTAATTGCTCAGTTTGGAAAAGACATAACTCCCAGGGGAAAAAAAGTGCGGGAAAGGAAAAAATGGAAGTACGGATACACCGAAATAGCACGATTTTTGAAAGGTCGCTACGGAAGTCGTACGGTTTTTTCATGAAAAATTACGGAAAGTCGAAACTTTTGCGGTTTTGAACTAGACCGCGCTTAGTGAAAAGGAACCAAGCCACATCAGCTATTGCCAAAAGCTGGGCAATTAAAAGCTTTATAAGAGAACTTGCGAGAGCGTATTTGTGCGGATCCCTCTGAAAATTTTATGGAACTTGCTGCGCACTCTGTGGAAAATTCACTAAAATTTGCACAAAAATCCGCACAACCGTTTTCCTGTGAAACATTGAATTGCCCAATTAATTTTGGCACTAGCTGATGTGCTTGGTTCTTTTCGGTCTCTCTTGAACTGAACGAAAGTGGGCACTAATAACCACATGCGGAGGCACGAAAAACATGAAAGTACAACCGCTCGAAACCCACTTTTCCCGCGATAAAACGACCTTTCGACTTTTTTGCAGTTCGGTCGTTTTCGAACGACGATACTCAAATTTTGAATCACCGCAAGGGTCCACTTTCTCAAAGCAGTGCCAAACTTGATGCACAAATAGTTGCATCATGTCCAGATGCAAGTATTCGCTGTCTGCTGTTGTTTGTGTTGCATTCTCAAGGCTCTGAAGGCGTTGTAATTCTTGACTGAGCTCAACAGAATCGCATCAAGTTCTACCAAGTTTCAAACGAGGAGGAAAGGTTTGAAGTCTCACTCCTCCACCAAACCCAATGTAAAATGACGAAGTTCAGCGATTTTTTTTTCGTTATTATTCTTATTATTTCTTTTCGACTTAAAATTCTTGACAGGAGGTTTACAACTAATTAATGGCAGAACTACTGTCAGCTCATTTTATTCTCAACGCGGCCTGGTACGTTTCTCTACAAATCGGGCTACATAATGGATAACTTTAGCTGCGTTTTTAGTTGGAATGTAGATTTTGTCGAAAAAAGAAGTCTCTTGGATCCAAAGTCCTGACTCTTAAACAATTTTACAAGAAAAATACTCTTAATTCAATCGGGGTTTCGCTTGAATCGAGAGTCGAGCCTCTTAATTTAAGGGGATTTCCTTTTGATTCAAGCCAAAATCCGATTGAATCAGGAGCATTTTTTCTTGTCAACTTTTTTAAGAGCTTAAACTCTAGATCCAAGCGAATTTTTTTTTAGTGTTCGCTCATGTATTTGTCGTTAGCCCATCATCTATCCCCCCTCCCTCCCCACTCTAAATTATTTGTGAGAGAAGAAGCGTGGACGGCACGAGCCAAGGGAAACGGAGCGGAAAGACGTCGGTTCGGCCGGAACTGAACGTTTTGTTGTGGGAATTTGCGCCGTGTGCGGCGGCGCGCAATAGGCCGAGGACTAGCATTTCGTGGATTAAAACCACCATACCGGAATTTATAGGGCAGACCAGTTGAGGAAGGAATGAATTAAAATAAAATGTGCTCACAGCGCGGAGAGATTCATGCTACAAATTCAGCTTCAGTTATCAATTTTTTCATGGAAAGGCGAGAGGTTGGACGAGAAAAATGAGAGAAAAATCTTGTGCATACCGAGTGACTTGAACGCTCGGTAAGAAAGAAGGAGAGTGAAACAACTCACAACGTTCATCCCTTCATGAAGTATCGTGGATGTATGACTTTTCCCAACGTCAAGATGGTTTTGGGGTTAAGTAAACTGATGTATTAGTTGCTGATTTCATTCAATACTGAAATTTTGTTCTGACATTCGAATTCATGAAAATTGGTCCCAGAAAGTCTAATGGAAGGCTTTAAAAAGTTGGTGAGCCTCACAGAGAGTGACGAGAGACGAGACGTACAGACGAGAGAGCTCCGTTTTACTGAGAGTTCATCCCTGTAGCACCCATTTCTGATTGGCTCCCGTATTCTAGGCTCCTAGGGTGTCACAAACCGCCACCAGGATTCACGTAAAGTCCGGATCCCTCATCGAGTTTCACCGTACTCTGGTCTGATCGCTCGTCTAAAGTAGCAGAATTTTTGGTGAACATTTCTCAGCCCCATCCCTGTAAAAATTGAATTTATTCGAGTCAATTTTGCAACTTTGGGTTCCTTCGTCTTTGTACTGATGATGAATTATAAAGTCTACGTAATTCCCTCAGGAGAACCACCCGTCCCCGTCATCTCATGGAATTTTATCTGTTCGTATGTTGCAGGCTCGCAGCGGCTTATCGTTTTTTTCGGTGCGGGTTCCCGAGTCGCGGTGCGGGAAGTTGGAAGTTGCTCTGGAGACATTCCGGGAACCGATCGTCGCCGTGCTGTCCTTATCTCCGAGCTTCGAGGAACCGAACAGGAATCCTTCCCGAGGTAAGACATTTTTCTCCCTTGAAGCTTCGAAGGGCGCCAGTCTGTCGCCATGGCCGACCCGTGGCCGGAAGATGATTCACACCCGGGTCGGGTCGTGTTGCTGCAATGAAAGTCAGCAATATCAGTAACACCCACGATGAATGAAATTTTTGTTTTTGTCGATAGTTCAATAAGCTCGGTTGCTCAATCGCCGGTAGCTTCGCTTCAGTGGCGCCGCCTCCGGTGATCGATAAGCATTACGCGAATTTTTGTCTCGCTGAAATTCGAAACTCCAGCCCTATTCCAGTCTCCCCCTTCCTCTCCCTTACTTTTCATCACGCGTTTGGTGCTTACGCTGGCCTGCATTTCCTCCAATAATTTTTTCACGCTTTGCCAGACCCTTCTTTACGTACACTGGAAAAAAGTCTCTTGGATCCAGCGGGCTGGTCACTGAAATTGATAGACAAAGCGATAGACAAAGAAGACTTATGGAGTATGGAGCAATCCTTCTAGTTGTAATAGGTGGTTACTATGGACTGATGCCGCATGCCGCAGTCACACGCTGAATGTGGGAGCTGAATGTGGCTTGAATGTGGAAGTCATCGGCCCGATGCCTGAATTTTGCGCGTGACGCGCAAAATTCAGCTACGATTCTCAGCAACCATCGAACTACTGTTGGATTTGTCTGAACCATTCGAGGAGATTTGACACATATTTGGATGAAAATAACTCGAATTTGCGAAATTTCAGCCGTTGGGCGATGACTGTTGACTTCCACATTCAGCTGCTATATGTATTCAGCGTGTGATTGCGGCACGAGGAAGAAAATGAAGGACCAACTAGAGGGTGTCTCGTAGGTTGCGATTAGTTAGTCTAATACCTACCTCCTCTGTCCATTGCAATTACCCGCTTCCACCGATTGTACCCCTCCATATCCCTTCTATGTTCTTTGTCTATTAATTTCAATAATCGGCCGCCCGTAGAGGTTTATAAGATTTGACAAGAAAATACTCTTGATTCCATCGGGTTTTTGCTTGGATCGAGAGCCAAGCCTCTTGATTCAATCGGATTTGTGCTTCAATCAAAAGGAAATCCGCTCGAACGAAGAGGCCTGGCACTCGATTCAAGCAAAAAGCAAGCATTCACAGTAGATTTGGGAGAAGTGAAATCTCCAAAAAATTACAGCAAGCTAACCAGTCCAGCACATCAACATCGAATTAACCCTCCATGTTGATCTCTCATCCAGTTTTACTGTTTTCTCCCATTTTCGACCCCGAAGTTTTCTAATCAAGACAGAAATAATTTTGGTTTCGATAGCGCCTAATCAATTGTTTGCTTTGTCTATTTGAACTTGGCGCATGATGCAACTGAACCGAGCGTGACGTAACTCGTGCAGTGTGCACTCAGATGTCGGGCTTTTGATTGACGGGTGCATTTTGTAATCAGCTGAATTTCCTAGCGATTAATCAGGGAATTCGGCCCGAAAAAGTATGTGTATTTTAAGAGGTCATAGAAGCGTGAGCAATGCACAGTGGATCGAGTCAATTAGAGAGGCCGAACCTGAAATTTTTTACTATGGTTGTCTACAAGTCCGGAAAGTCCGGAAATAATACTGATTTGTTAAGGGCAGTCCGGAACAACTGAAAAAGTGCGGGAATTCCGCAAGATGGTCCGTAATTTTCTCATTTTTTGTCATTTTTGTCGCTATTAGAGCGAGAAATTCACACTTTCGAAATTTCTCGGATTTCGTCAAATGAAGTTACTAGGACTGAAAATTTTCTGTTGAGGAGGTTATTGAATTTCTTGATTTTACTGAAAAAGTACTAATTTTCGACCAGCCTGTTTTAGTAGACACCCTGTGATGTCTATTTCGTCACATTTTAAATTCCGAGGGGTGCTTTATGAAGAAAATTTTTCGAGGAAACCAATGAAACCCCTTTTAGAGCCTCAAAAGTTCGCAGAAACGGAGTCAAAAGCTTTTAAAGGTTCCAAATGTTGTCCGACCTCTCCTATTGACTCGATCCGCGGTTGAACGGTCTCATCGTGCATCTCAAACAGATCTTAAAGCGAGGAATACATCAGGTTTCTAAAATCATCTGAATGGTTTCTCTCGCTGCAACGTGCTTCGTGTCTGGTCGTAGATGTTTGATGATGTTCGGTGGTAGCTCGGTGCCGTACTGGAGATAAGATATCTCTTTGTCCTCTAGTTAGACCGCGCTAAGCAGAAAGGAACCAAGCCACATCAGATATTGCCAAACTTAATTCGGCAATTTCAATTTTTACATGAGAATGGATGTTCGGATTTTTGTGTAAATTTCAGTGAATTTTCTTCCTAGTACGAAGCAAAGTCCCCAAACTTTTCATAGAGATCCGTAAAAACGTTCGTCTGTAAAACACTAGATTGCTCAGTTAAACTTGGCAGTGGCTGATGTCGCTTGGTTCCTTTCTGCTAAACGCGGTGCAGTTGTGAGATGCCGCACCGTTCAGGGTTGCTGCTTTGAAGAACTAGATGAAGACAACCCCCTCTCCATCCACCTCCCTTTCCTCCCGGGTTTCCGATGCGATGGCTGGGCCTCAGGATCGAATGTCGAGACTCGAAAGACTGCCTGTCGAATGATTTTAAGCGACTAGTACCGCAACAAGAGAGGGCCTCGTCGTCGATCAGTCCGTCTGTTCTGGTCGAAAAGTCGAAATTTCAAAACATCCTGAACGCCATCAGGTAGCACTGAAACCAAATGCTTTTATGCTGATGATAGATATGTGTCAAATGGATTAATTGGTCATAATGAACCATGAAATCAACGTAAATGAAATCTAAAGCCTACTTTTTATTTAAATCATTTGCAGCTATAATTTAATTAAAACTTTTATCCAAATAAAGTAGGCTTTACTTTTGGGCCTTATGACCCTCGTCAAATAGTATGTTCATACTCTTCTGATTTTAACATCCGATTGGAGTTTGGAATTTCTCGATTATACCGGAACATCGGTGGTTCAAGACACTGCGAAGGGGGGTCTGGGGGGGGTTTCCCTCCAAAAATTAATAAAATTCTTCAGCATCCATTTTGCACTTATAGTCAATTTTGTCATGAATTATTACCTAATATGAGGATATTTTCTTCTTCTTTCCTCCATTCCTTCCCTTTCCCCCATTTTTTTGCGTACGCCCCCATCCCCCCTCCAGGGGTTCGCCTTTTGGCCGGAAAAAATCAGGGAATCGTAAGGTATCATCACATTGAACTCCCAATCCTATTAATTTATTCACTTCACATTCATCCATTTTACTTTTTTCACGACGATGTGTCCGGAAATCCGGCAATCCGGTGGCGAGGGGCAGCGATTCCAGGGAGCCCGGTAACTCGATGCCCCGGTTCGGAGAAATGCAGTGGATCTGAATGGAGGGCATGGGTATGGGTATGGGCATTAGGCAGAGAGGTACGAAACCCCACTCGTCGAATCCGAAGGTCAGGGCTCAGGGCGAGCTCCGTAGTGGGCCCTCCAACCCTCGTTCCTTCCGCGGGTCCCCGTTGCCAACTCATCGAGCTCGCGATCGTCCAGCCATTTCTTCGGGTGGAAATTAATGAGATTTCTCCAAGCTCACTGGCAGGGTGACAAGTTCTTGAAGAATCATTGAAAACCTGGAAAAATTAGGACTTTTTGCCGAACCTGCGCAGTCAGGGAATTCGCCACCCTGTCCCCCATTCCTTGGTGACTTCCTTTGTCCTTTTCTTCCTAGTGGAATTTAGCAGTATATACTGCTTCGCGAATTTTTGGCATCATGTACTGCACATGCCACAGAATAGTTTGTGCTGATGACAGAATCCTCGTAGGGTGTCAAGCGTCAGGATTTCCCTGATTTGCCTGATTCTATCAGGATTTGAGGTCGATCAGGATGTGAGGAAATATCTGTCGTAAAAATCAGGATTTGAGAAAAGTCGGCCGTCCGATCGGATTTTTTTATGCTTTTACCGACGCTTATTCAGAAATTTTGATTTTTCACCGCAAAAAATCAGGATTTATCAATACATATGACAAAGAACTAGACACCCTGCTTCTGTTCACTAGGCTCCTGCACTTTTTTTGATCATATTTTTAGAACTTTTCTGTTGTGAGAACTAAATTTCGGTCGTGAGCACCGAGTACTCTGTCATCGTAACGGAAACTGCTGTAGCTGTAACAAAGAATATTTAAGAGCCCTATGAACCCCAATTTGTTCAGTCCAAAAAAAAAAACATATTGGATCTAGAGTCCAGACTCTTGAAAACATTGACAAGAAAAAATGCTCTCGATTCAATCGGATTTTTGCTTGAATCAAAAGGAAATCCGCTTAAATTAAGAGACTTGGTTCTTGATTTAAGCTAGATTCTGATCGAATCAAGAGTACTTTTTCTTGTCGATGTTTTTAAGAGTCTGGACTCAAGATCCAATGTGTTGTTTTTTCCAGTGTAGATTTACTTTCACTCTGATCCGTGTATTGAGAATTTTGAAATCTCAAGAAACCTGTCAAATTGGTGCTTCACGGTAGGGTACACTTTTACTTCACGACTTTTACTTTACGTTGGGTTGTTTGACTGATTCGTAAAGAGACTTTGATAAATGGCAACAGCGGCGGAGCTGAATTGAAATCGAGGCATGTGTGCGGAGATTCGCTCGGAGTGGGGATGGGGTCCGCGATTTTGACCCACCCCAACGCGAGGCGGACTGCCAGCGTAGTAGCGCCCTAAGCCCGAGTTGCCAATTTCGTTACCTTGAAAAACCGCGCCCGAAGGGTGCCTATCCACCCTCCGAGGGGCCTTCGAAGCCTCCAAGGGGGCTCCCGCTCAACTCAACTCTTTCGCCCTCCGTTTCGATCATGTCACCAACGCCCTGCTTTTCATTTTTCCCGCGTTCTTTCGATTGTTCTTGTGTGGGGGAGGGGGAGCTTCTTCCGTGACCCTGAGGAACTCCGCCGCGCTTAGGGAAAACGCCGCATAGTCATTCAGACGTTGCGAAATTTATTCAGGTCAAATATTTCTCTTTATAAGACATGCAAATTTTCCCTTAAAATTTTCAGTAGCTCTAGATTATGTTGGGTATCAAATTCTCTGAAGAATTAGGTGAAAAACTATTTTAAGTGTTCCAGAATATTCGTATTATATCGATTTGCAGGGTGTCTATAAGTCCTGAAATAGTACTGATTTTTTAAGGGCGGTCCGGAAGTACTGAACAAGTGCGGAAATTTCGCTCCGGAATTTTGTTTCTTTTTTTTGACATTTCTGTCGCAATATGAGCGAGAAATTCAAATATTTGAAATTTTTCGAATTTCGTCAAATGGAGGTGCTGAAAAAGCACTGAATTTTTCTGTCGGAGAAGGTACTGAATTTCTTGGGAATGTGCTGAAAAAGTACTGTGGAAGTACTTATTTTTAACCAGCCTGTTTTAGTAGATACCCTGATTTGCGATCAGGTGATCATTTTTCTCGTAAAATTTCGCCGGAAGCTTGATTGCATCGCCTGCTCTTCTTGGCAGCACAGTCGTGATAACTCGAACTCCATCGATTTTTGACAACATCATTGGCAATCATTGCGCATTTACTAATTTGTGAAAAACCGAGGTTTTGTAAATGAAATCGCAAACCTCAAAAGGATGCTTTGGCTGGAACTCGATTGCTCGATTTTTTCTTCTTCTTTTTTTGACAACTCAAGTACGGTTTGGCATCTTGGCCGCCGGAGTTCCTCGGAGATCCTGGTTCTTGGGGGCCTTTTTGCGTTGGGCTCCGCGCGCATGATCTCACCGGATTGTCTTCCATCCAAGTGTTGGGCCCATTCTTTTGTCGAGCGAGGTTCTCGTTTTGTCGCTTTGTTGTCTGCATTTTTCGAGGCCCAACTCGACAGCCAGCGGATCCGCGGCAGGCCTCGTTTCCTTCTGTAAGATCTAGAAAAGCGTCCTTGTCGACGCTCCGTGACCTTGATCGGATGCGTTTTAGCCACACTGGGGGGAAAAAAAAACACACATTGGACCTAGAGTCCAGACTCTTAAAAACATCGACAAGAAAAAGTACTCTTGATTCAATCAGAATCTAGCTTACATCAAGAACCAAGCCTCTTAATTTAAGCGGATTTCGTTTTGATTCAAGCAAAAATCCGATTGAATCAAGCGTATTTTTTCTTGTCAATGTTTTTAAGAGTCTGGACTCTAGATCCAATGTGTTTTTCTTTCCAGTGCAGGGTCTATAAGCATGTAAAAATCTTAAACAGTTAGTAGGATGTACAATTGTACAGCGACCGGGAGAACCGGTAAATAACAGGGAAAACATCAGGGAATCCGCAAAAGTTCGGCGTGTCAGGAAATTCTATTTTGCAAGCAATTTTCGTGTCAGGAAAATCGGAAAACACGGATTTCCCGGAAAATGTTTCGCGAATAGATCGTATACGAGGCATCAAACGGGTGAGATTGTATTGATATTGATGGGTTCAAAACATAAAATGTAAAAAAGGAAATAATATAGGGTGTCTAGCATCAGGATTTTCCCGATTTTATCAGGATTTGAGGAAAAATCTGTCGTAAAATCAGGATTTGAGAGAAGTCGGCTGTCCGATCGGAATTTTTATGCTTTCGCATACGCTTATGCAGAGATTTTAATTTTTTTCCGCAAAAAATCAGGATTTGGAAAAATTATGAAATCAGGATTTCACAGTTATAAAAATCAGGAAAAATCTGGATTTTATCAGGATTTCCCAAAATGGAAAAAAACTAGACACCCTGTAATGAGGAAGCCATTGTGCTCAAAAATTGCCTCAAGACCCAAGATATGCCTCACGTTTGCTGCGGTCCTAGAATCAGGAGATCAGGCACACTGGAAAGGAAAGTCTTTTACATTAAGAGCCCATACTCTCAAAATAAGAGCCCATACTCTCAAAAAATTTGACAAGAAAGAATACTCTTGATTTAATCGGATTTTCGATTGAATCGAAAAACAATCCGCTTAAATTAAGAGGCGCAAAGCAAAAATTCTATTGAATCAAGAGTATTTTTTCTCGTCAAAGTCTTTAAGAGCCAAAGCCCTGGATCCAGAAGACTTTTTTGCATCCTGTGGACCTGCGCGGAGCGGGACTTCTCGTTTAATGGACCCTTGGCCCTCGCAGGAAGAAGATCCTGTAGCCTATAGCGTTGCCAAGGGACAAGGATAAATTCGTCTCTCGGCTGACGAAAGAGCGTAACCATACCACGAGATGAGCTTGGGAAAGTGTTGAGTTATACGGAGGAAAGGGTTCATGGCGAAATGTAGTTGCGCCCTTTTGTCAAGAGGGCGACGAATCGGAGGAGGAGCCAGGAATGCTTATTGGGCTCACCTCATTCCGTAATCGGACTGGATCTGGGATCCAACTCTGTATCATCCGGTGGATCCGCCATCCAGTGCGACATGACACTGCTATGCTATATCGCCATTCATACATATTCATAATCCGCCGCGCATACCGCCATCGTAACGATTTTCGACCTCCGCAGGTTGTCATCTCGAGAACTATTTCATATTTTCCCCCCGAGAGCCACCTGCTCATAGCTTTTAAACATCGTGTCGGGAAGACCAGGGTGTCTAAAAGTCCGGAAATAGTACTGATTTGTGAAGGGCGGTCCGGAAGTACTGAAAAAGTGGGGAATTTTCGCTCCGGAATTTTGTTTCATTTTTTGGGGCATTTCTGTCGTGATTTGAGCGAGAAATTCAAATTCTTGAAATTTTTCGAATTTCGTCAAATGGTGGCACTGCAAAGGTCTGATTCTGTTGAGGTACTGAATTTTTTGGGAATGTCCTGAAAAAGTACTGATCCAGCCTGTTTTAGTAGACACCCTGGTCCAGCGACCGGGAGAATCGGGAAAAGTCAGGGAAATCAGGGAATCTGCAAAAACTCGGCATGTCAGGGAAACGTCAGGGAAATCGAAAAACACGGATTTCCGGAATATGTTTCGCGGATTTTACTCTTGCGGAAATTGCTACCCAAATTTCTACCAGTATTTCTGATTATGTCTTTTAAATTTTAAAAATGAGGCAAAAATATCTCGCATAAGTTTAGGCGTCATATATTTTGCCCTATTTATTCATTATATTCCTAAGACATGCAAAAATTCCTGCTTACATGTAATCAGTTCAACCGTGTCGAAAAATTAGCAATATTATTCCATTTTGTCGAGGAAACGCCAGGGAATTATTTTTTCCGTCTGTCAGGGGATTTTGAATTTTCCCCCGTTTTTCGGCCGTTTTTGTCGGAGAAATCATCGAAATGTCCGGAATTTTTGTTTTGATAATTGCTGCGCACCCCTGACACGCTGCGCAAACAATTCGTAATTGTCAGCAAATAGCAGTTACTTTGTGTTGCATGAAAAAAATGAAAATTCAGAAGCGAAAGGAACATGATAGGAAGTATCTGTTGTTCTGTTTGATAATTGTAGATATACCCAAGAAAGTAAGGCACCTACAAATTTAATGAATTCAGCCTTAAATAACTTGCATGACTCGAAGGAAATCACCATGATGAAAAGGTCGTGTCGTGGAATCAATAATGTCAGCTAAAACTGATTTAATGAGACTGATGTGATTTTCCGATAGATATTTTTTCAGAAAAATGGTCCACTTTTTATTTTTGAGGACAATCAAGAAGATGAGACACCTGTGATTGTATTGAACTCTGCTTCAACCAACCCAAATGACTAGATAGAATTCACTATGATGAGACTTCCATGACTGGAATTAATAATGTCAGCTTCAAAACTGATTTAATGAGACTGATGTAACTTTCCGATGGATTTTTTTTTTTTTTATAATAGTATATGAACTCTGATTGGATCAACCCAATTAATTTTAAGGAAATCACCATGATGAAACTTCCATCTCTGGAATCAACAATGTCAGCTTCAAAACTGATTTAATGAGACTGATGTGACTTTCCGATGGATGTTAGTTTTTTAAAAATAGTGTAATCCTAATTGTTAAAGCAATCGAGAAGATAAGGCTTTTGTGACCGCAATTCTCTGATTCGATCAACCCAAATAATTAAAAGGAAATCACCATGATGAAACTGCCAACTCTGGATTCAATAATGTCAGCTTCAAAACTGATTTAATGAACTGATGTGATTGCCCTGTAAAATGATTTTGACAAGCGTGGAACAAGTCAAATTTTCGTTTTCTTCAAAGGAAATCACCATGATAGAACTCCCATCTCTGGAATCAATAATGTCAGCTTGAAAACTGATTTAATAAGACCGATGTGATTTTCCGATTGATATTTTTTTTTTTAATTCTGCTTCAACCAACGCAAGTGACTCAAAGGAAATCACCGTGATGAAACTTCCATCTCTGGAATCAATAATGTCAGCTTCAAAACTGATTTAATGAACTGACGTGATTTTCCTGTAAAAGACCTTGACGAGCGTGGAACGCTAATCGATTTTTGTCAAATTCGAACCGCCCTTTTTTCTTCACCAGCAAGCACACTCGCGTGCAGTGAGATCAGTGATCAAAGTTGGGTTTAGTTCGGATAGGCAACTAAACTAACTGTTCGGCGAAGCGGAGAGTATCACTAGGATTTGAAGGCGCCCCAAGCCGAGACCAATTAGCACACTCGCGAGTGCGTGCAGTGAACAGTGATCATAGTTCGGATAGGCAACTAAACTAACCGTCTGGCCGAGCGGAGAGTATCACCTGGATTTGAAGGCATTTCAAGCTGAAGTCGGAGGTCGTGGTTTCAAATATTTTACCGCGTCGATGCGAATTATTATGTGATTTGACGAGTTAGCACACATGCCGCTTGCAAATCGCCGGCGATCGCTGACTACCTACGACCCTGACAATTTTAAGCTAGGCACGGAACCAAAAATACCGGCAGAACCTAAAAATTCAGGGATGGATCTACTATTCTGCAGGTTTCCATCGTGGGATCCCTCCTGAAAATTAAGAAAGCTGTCCTAGATCGAGCGAGGGAAATTACTAAACAATTTCAAACGCAGCCGTTTTGATGTTGAATCTTGTCCTTTTTTCGCCATCGCAATCGCGGAAAAGTTTCAGGATGAAAAAAAAATGTGGAACGCAAAGTTTAATTGGAATTTTAGGAATCTTTGTTTTTTCAGTTGAATAGACTTCATATCTCTCGTAAAGTAGGGAGAATATCAAGAAATATTTGAATTGCTCCGAGCTTGCAACCATGCTTACAATTAAATAACGATTCAGTTTTTTTTAAAAAAAAAATCTTTCTTTCGTCACCGTTGAGTTCTTCTGGGGCTACCCTAGCTGGGGACCTCATCGCAGAGGTACGGGCCGGTAGCACCCATTGAGCCTTGAACTTGTGCCTCCGTGCGCCTGTCGTTGAATAATTAGATTGAGAGTTGGATGGGGTGTCAGCTCGCGGCTTTATTCGCGTTTTTCGGGGATGGAAATGAAATACGAATGGCATCACGCTAGTTTAGGTTGGTCGTAATCGCCAGGAAATCCTACCCAATTAAACGAGAAAGTAAATAAATTGAACGATTCACCCTAATCCATGGTGTCTAGTTTTTTTAAAGACCGGGATTCATCAGGGAATGAAAATTTACCGGGAAAATGAGAGGAAATTTAGGGAATCTGTTCCAGAAACCGGGAATCTCTTCTCCAACCACCCAGGGATCATTTCGTTTTCAAATGTGGCAGTCTAATCTGACGTGCGTCAAAGAAATGGCTGTAAGACTAATTAAAATCAATATTCATATCTGAAACTCTGGAAAATGATATTGTTTTCCCCAAGAAAATTCCAGGAAGTGGGAGAAAACTTCGGTTTCTCGTCGGGGAATAAGCTCCTGAAAATCAGGGAAAATCAGAGAATGAGCTTTGCCAAGAAAACTAGACACCATGCCCTAATCTAATTTAAGTTGTAGAGCTGATTTCCTACAGGAAAGATTCACCAGAATTTTATCGCCAGCCCCCCGTTTTCTGCTTTCGGTCAGAGAATTTTTTTAAGTTCTCAAGTAATCCCTGCAAATTTTTCTTTCAAAAAGTAGGGAAGCTACTTTTCTTCGCCTGGTTTTGTACTTCACTCAGCGACACGCTTTTCCCCTCGCGTGCTCTCCAGAAATAACTATTTTTACGCCAAAACCGACAGCGTTGTAGCGTGCTCTACCGGCGGGACCGCGAGGAGACAGGGAAGGTCGTCGGTGCGAATTTCGGGGGTTGGTTTTGATACTATCAACTCATCAAACCGCCGTTTCGGGGCCGCCGTGCGGTGAGATGAGAGGGTCCTCGCGCCCAGCCCCCTCGAAGAGGAGGGGAAGGGGGGGGATCTAGTCCCCGACAAAAAACCACCGGGCGATACTATGGCAGAAACAAGATTACAAGATGCTTGGCCTCTCAGATGGGGACTCGCGAATTGGGTCGCCGAGAGTTTCTGCCGGGGAAATTTTTGACATGACTATAGTGGGGGATTTACGATGCACTCTTTTTTTTTTGCAAAAAACGTAAAATTCTGATTCTTGCCTGAACCAGAGCGTGTCTCAAATTCCTCAGCGCTCAAAGATGAATCCGTGGTGGTTCTTTTTAATACAGTGTTGCTTGAATTCGTAAAAATGGAGTGGCCAACGACTGGAAAAAAATCTGTCTTTAGTCAATGGAGAATTTGCAGGCAAATTTTTTATTGCTTCATCTGAAAGTGCTTAAAGAGCTGATTTCACAGTATTTTTTATAATTTTTTTCGACATGGGGAATAGTATAAAAATAGATTTCAAATTGAGAAAATGCACCGCCTAGTGACGTCATCTGGCGGCATTTTCCATTTAAACACGTATTTTAGCAGATTAGATCATTTTGTCTTATCTTCTCCATTAATTGTTGAATTCACAAACCAAGAATCCTCGCGTTCAGTTTACTCAATAATTTCCACTGAAACACGAAATTTATCAAATTACTGACACCTGAAAATTCTCTTTTGGTTGTTTCGAAGAGCGAAGGGAAGGGAAGGGGAGTGTTAGACTACGGGAAACCCGACTTCTTCCGAAAATTTGCGATGAATCAATGTTTTTAGCTCATGCAGCTCCGTCCCCTAAAGGGCCCTCCAGCCATTAATATGAAACTTTTCGATTCTTTAAAACTGAATGAACGTTTTTAAACATTTGAGTTGCTTCTTCGTTACGAAGGATGTAAGTCGCACACTCCCAGCAACAATGGAATGTTCTTTGTTCCTTTTTGCAAAATGCAATCCAAGTATTCCAGTATACCTCCTCTTCAGTCGAACATAAAGAAACACACATCGCAACCTGGTTTCTACCATTGGCCGATGGTACACTGCCTGCCACCCCGACCACGAGGCACCTCCAGTGTCCCAGTTCTCGGCCTTTGTTCCGGGCGCCAAGTTCGGCAACCCCGCAAAACCCCGCGAGACGCGCAGGCGCAGGACCTCGATCCGGGATCCGGGTTCCACGACGACGCTACCCCGAGAACCCAAAACCGCGCAACCGCCCCCGGAACCCGGGCGGGACTTGCGCGGTTTCACCGCGCCGGGCGGAACGGAACCGAGACGCTCCTCCCCCCCCCTCCCCGCACGAGAAAAAGGACCGAAAGAACCCAAATCGGTATTTACTTTAAGAAACTAGCTCCTTTATTCACCACTCTTTCTTCCCAATTTTCAAACAGCATTCAGCTCCTTTCAAACGGAACCGTACCCATTGGCATCACAAAAGGGACAGGATATTTTTTCGCCCCTCCCCCTCCCGGCCCCTTCCTCCTCGGGCGTATTATTATTAATTCTTTTGTGGAAACATTTCCTCGGCCGCCGGCCCGCGGGGAGGGGAGGGGCTCGGGGAGCAACTTATCAAGAGCTCAAGAGGGTGAGGAATCTTTTATACGGAATTTATACCCGGGCTACATCTCGCGCCACCACCACCGCGCGGCCGGGGTACGTGCCCGTCGTAAATTACGTAATACTCTTGCGCCATCTGTGCCGAGTATTTGTCAATTCTCCTTACGCTCAGCTCGCCCGAGCGCCGAACAGCTGCAGCTTGGAAAGGTGAAATACCCCCACCACCCAGGGAATGGAGAGCGGAACAACCTATTAGGAGCATCGTCTACAATCTACAAGATGAGGAAGGCTTTTTAATCGACGGGAGAACAATGTTGCCGCCAGGTGTTGGAAATCCAAACGGCCAATAAAATCCTCGTCGTCAGGCCTCGAGATGGGTCGGTGATTCGCTCTAAGCGGTCAGAGGATGAATTTTCGCGGGTCCATCCCCGGGTGACGTCATGAGCGCCATCTGAACTGCAACGTAAATCCAGCGAGTCAACGGAGTTGTTGTTACGGGTAGTGGGATTCTTGTTTCGAGGGTCGGTGATTCGCTCTAAGCGTCCAGGATGGATTTTCGCGGGTCCATCCCCGGGTGACGTCACAAGCGCCATCTGAACTGCAGCGTAAATTCAGCGAGTCAACGGGGTCGTTGTTACGGGTAGTGGGATTCTTGTTTCGGTACGATCTCTCGGGGTGTCGCGATCTTCGTGTTTAAGAGTTGCTCTAAGCGCCTAAGATGGATTTTCGCGGGTCCATCCCCGGGTGACGTCTTGAGCGCCATCTGAACTGCAACGTAATTCCAGCGAGTCAACGGGGTTGTTGTTACGGGTAGTGGGATTCTTGTTCCGATACGATCTCTCGGGGTGTCGCGATCTTCGTGTTTAAGAGTTGCTCTAAGCGCCCAAGATGGGTTTTCACGGATCCCTCCCCGGGTGACGTCATGAGCGCAATCAGCACTGCAACGTAAATGCAGCGAGTCAACAGGGTTGTTGTGACGGGTAGTGGGATTCTTGTTTCTTTACGATCTCTTGGGGTGTCGCAGTCTTCGTTTTTCAGCTTTGCCCATTGCAACCCTTGGAAGGCATCTGAGCCAGAGCGTTTCTACCGTACCAAAGATGAACACCGTATGAACATTCAAGAGTTGCATAATTTCCTTCTATACAATTTTTATTTTTAAGGAAAGCTATGAATGGTTTTCTTCGAAATTTTCGAGAACTTTAGGTGAAATCGCGAACAAAATTATCCGGAAAATCGAAAGGAAAATATTCGTAAGTTTACCAGGGAATTCGTGTTTTAACGAATGATGCTTTGCAACGCCTAAACGTTCATACGACGTTTTTCCTCAGCGCGGCAGATTTGAAATCAAGCATATGTAGAGAGGAAATTCCAAACCTTGAAAGCGCCATAGCTAAGATTGTGCGATTGGCTCTTTCATTCAATGAGGTTCCAGTGGCCTGAGAATCGCGATTTTTGTCACTAAATTAAGACCAAGGTTAAGAGAGAAGTTCTCTACTCCTTAGAGGTCTATGGAGCAAAACGCTTTAGGAGCTTAGGTGCGACTCATGCGTACTCCTAGCAGCACTTGATGGCCCTCACCGTGTTTCGAATCTCCACCCTTCTTAAAATGTAAACAATAACAAATCATGAACACAGCGCCAGGGCTGGATAACCCTCACAGGCGCACGACGAGCTCACCTTGGAGCCCTCGCCACAAAATGTTTTTCCCCTCACCTTCCCAAACTAAAATTCTTCATTAAAAAAAAAAATAAAAAAAAAAATAAATTATTGGCCCCTGTTTCACTAAGGAATTTCGTTCTGAAGAAACTTCGATGGATATTTGGACGTATTTCTACCAAACAGACCTATGTGCAAGTGAGAAATATGGGGTGTGCTCGTTAGTTCTCTCTGCGTAAGAGTGAATGGGAAATATAAAGCGCCAGTGACGTCAGCGGCGACGAAGCCGCCCTTGCGGCAGTGCCGGGCTCTCCTCGGTCGGCTTTAACTCATGAACCCTGTCCACAACGCTCTCTTGCCATGTCCGCGGCTCATGACTGCCGCATTCAGTTGGCACATAGGTCTGTTTGATAGAATGTAATATCCCGCTTTTCCAATTCTTCAAAAGGAATCACGCCCACTTTTACATTGCTTCTTATGCAGCTTTCTAGAGCACACCCCATATTTCTCACCTCCACATAGGTCTGTTTGGTAGAAATACGTCCATTTTTTCCTACCCTCGCGTTTAAGTCCCTCAATTATATTCAACTGGACTATATTTTGCAATTTAATCAGTGTCTGCTAGAAGGGCGTAAGTCCCAAAACTAGCTCCAGTTTCCATAGATTACCCCTGGGTAATTTATGATAAAAACTCATGGGCCTTAGCATCCTGTGCTAGGCGGAAGCCATATGACCTGAAGCACGAGGCACAGAAGGTGCCCAAGCAAAATTTGGACGTTGGTGCGACTTATCGCGAAAACAGTCATGCGACGAATTAAACCTGCTGCGAATGGAGATCTTGCATGTGTGAGAAATTTGCGATTTGACCACTGATTCTTAGGTAAAAGTTCGCGAGAAGCACGATGGACGGTGCCACTGGTTTTCTCTGAAATCAACTCCCAAGCTCAAAAAAAGCTCTCAAGTTGAGGCCAAAATGGAGGGGATATCCCACGTTATCCTGAGAGTCCACCTCTACATCAAGACAAACTCTCCATGCAAAGGATAGGGAGCAAATACATTAGCAGGGTTGCCGTGTTTTCAGTTTTAGAGTCCCCAAATAAAGTGGCAGCCCTGTCAATGTATTTGCTCTCTATCTTTGCATGGAGGGTTCGTCTTGATGTAGAGGTGGACTCTCAGGATAGCGTGGGATATCCCCTACATTTTGGCCTCAACTTGAGAGCTTTTTTTGAGCTTGGGAGTTGATTTCAGAGAAAACCAGTGGCACCATCGTGTTTCTCGCGAACTTTTACAGAAGAATCAACAGTCAAATCGCAAATTCCTCACACATGCAACATCTTCATTCGGCAAATCCATCAGAGCTGAACGACACTCCAGTCGTCACTCAACGGACAGCGGTTATTAGTTTCCGCAGAGTTAAACTACGCGCGCATCGAAAGTGCTGTGTAATCCGCAATCGGGAATCGGCGCGTTGACTCCCTCGCGCGCTATGATCCTTTAGGGCCTCGCATCGTCAGGGGCAAGGGCAAGGGTCCCGTATCACGGGCCGATCAAGTAGGTCACGAGCGACGCGCTGACCTACCATAAATCATCCGGCTCCGAGCCCTTTGTTTTGCTTTTCGTCCGCAAACGTTTTCGTACTCTCGGGGGACAGTTGCACCGCGTTAAGCAGAAAGGGACCAAGCCATATCAGCCGTTGCCAAATTTAACCTCGCAATTTAATTTTTTACACGGAAACGGTCGTGCGGATTCTTGCGCGAATTTCAGTAAATTTTCTATACAGTACGAAGCGAATTCCTTTAGATTTTCAATGAAATCTGCTCAAACGTTCTCTCGTGAGAAATTAAATCGCCCGGTTGAATTCGGCAATGGCCGATGTGCATTGCTTGGTTCCTTTCTGCTCAGCGCGGTCCAGTTTTGCCGTGCTAAGGAAGAACGCCGTATGATCATTCGGGAGTTGCCAAGTTTCCCCAGAAAAAAACCTGTATTTTTGACAAAATTCATGCATATTTTTCCTTGAAAGTTTCAGATATTTTAGATTAAATCGTGTACAAAATTGTCTGAAAATTTGAGAAAATAATGTTCACCATTTTTCCAGTAATTGCAGTTTTAAACGGAGGAAACTTGGCAACGTCTGAAGGCTCATACGGCGTTTTTTCTTAGCACGGCAGAGTTGCTCGAGAACTAGTTTGTCCGATGTCGATCGGTGTAACGTGCTACACAGAAGCGCCCTCCCCGCCTCGCCGCGCTGTTCGCTTGAAGACTGTTTAAGAAGAAAAAACAAAAACGAAAAAAAACCGGACGCTGAATACAACTTGTTCGGTTACAAGGAGCCTCTTGCCTCCCTCCATCCTCGTTGAGACTTGATTGCTGGATAAGCGAGCAAAAAACCGTTTTTTGGTCGATTAGATTTTCGGTCAGCGCGGTCGAGTGGACGGTCACACTCGGTGAGCAATGCTGTTCTGCCGTGCTAAGGAAAAATGCCGTATGAACCTTCGGGCGTTGTCAAATTGCCTTTCTTAAAACGCGAATTTTCTGGTGAACTTGTGAATATTTTTCCTCCCAATTTTTCAGATAATGTTGTTCGCAATTTCACCTAAAGATTCTGAAAATTTAAATAAAAAATATTCATGACTCTCCCCTAAAATAAACATTTTATTGGAGGAAATTTGGCAACTCTCAAATGTTTATACGGCGTTCTTCTTTAGCAGGGCAGTCTTGGTGCAAGAAAAAAACGCCGCAAAGTCGTGCGTTGCCGGAGTCCTTCGTATAAAACCATGGTTTTCTTGATGGTTCAAGTATATTTTCCTTTGGGGTTTTTAGGGAATTTCATTCACGATTCAATACCAAATGTCTTAAAGTTTTGCCGGGAAAAGTCCATGGACTTACTTGAAAGTACATATTTTGTCGGAGAAAATTTGGCAATCGCCGAATGCTCATGCGGCGTCTTTTCCGAGCAGGACGGAACGGTTTTTTTACGGGATTGGAGAGCTTATGCCGCTCTGTTTTGGATCGAGCTCTGTGAACGGCCAGATCAAGGGGAATGGTTCTCAACCAGGTTTCATTTGGTTCATAGAAGCAAGATTCAATGCAGTTTTATGAAATTAAATTTTTAGTAACCTTCACTGGAAAGAAAAAATACATTGGATCTAGAGTCAAGACTCTTGAAAACATTGACAAGAAAAAATACATTGGATCTAGAGTCAAGACTCTTGAAAACATTGACAAGAAAAAATACTCTCGATTCAATCAGATTTTTGCTAAAATCAAAAGGAAATCCGCTCAAATTAAGAGGATTAGTTCTTGATTTAAGCAGAAATACGATTGAATCAATAGTATTTTTTCTTGTCGATGGTTTTGAGAGTCTGGACTCCAGATCTAATGTGTTTTTTTTCCATGGGTATTGGCCATGAAACTCCTAGGACAATTGAAAACTCAGTAGATTTCGAAGATGGATCCAATAATTTTTAGGTTCCTCTTTGAATTCTCGGTTATTCGTCTCGAGTTTTACGCCTAACCCCTGTCAAATGACGTAAGTGAGAATTATAAACAATTTTCTCATCAATCTTTCACAAATGCTGTAGTTAATTGAAACAGAGGCCCCTGTTGAAACTGTCGTTACGACAAAACGTAACGAATCCCTGTCTCAACCATGCGATGTATCGCATTTCGACGTCTCTTCGAGCTGACACGAAGTTTCAATGATCGGCCCCGCCGAAGAATTCGGTCGAGGAGCGGAAAGCGGCGTGGCTGTGGGAGGGGGGGGGGCGCCACGCGTCAAAATCGCCGTCAGGCGACGAGCGGGCTCATAAATTACCGTTGCTCCGCGATCAGCTGAGCCGTCGGTGACGCACCGGGCCCGTCGCGAACGCCGTCGGCGCTCAATTTCGGCGCGTCCCCCCCTCGACGTGACGTCACAGCCCCCTGCCCCCTCCTGGTGCAGCGGGGTCGAGGAAAACCGTCTGTCACCGACCAATGACGCTCGCGACGACGCGGTTGTCAAATTTTTGACCGACCGAGTGTCTTCTTGATGATAGAACTAGGAACCACTAGGCTGCCGTGCTAAGGAAAAACGCCGTGTGAACATTCGAAAGTTGCCAGATGTCCTCCGGTGTAATGTTTATTTTTGACGAAAGTTATGAAAAATTTTCCTTGAAATTTCTAGACCATTTAGATCAAATTATGAACAAAGTTCTCTGAATTCTCTTACGCCTTGATACCGAAGTCTATTCCTCTCGAAGAATGAACTCTGATCTGCACTCTTATAACTTAAGTCTTACGAGCTCTGGATTGATTGAGATGAACTCCTAAATTTTCATGACCAAGAGTGAATTATATTGCAAGGACAACTTAGTATAATTTCTCAGAGTTGTAAGCCTGGATATCAAATTAAGCATTGCTCTGTTTCCTCGGATTAATTTTCATTCTGATCTCCTTGCACTTCCGTAACCATGGGGATTCTCAGTGACTTTAACGCAGGGTAAGAATGGTAAAATTGGTGGAAGTCAGGGTATCAAATTAATTTTAGTTGTGATTCGATAGATTTTCATTCTGATCTTCGTGCATTCAGTGGCCATACGGGTAGTACCAGTGACTTTAACGCAGGGTAAGGAAAGTAAAAACGGTGATAAAGCTTGGTGGACGTCGAGGTATCAAGTGAATTTTTGTTTTGTGTTCTTCGATTGATTTTCATTCTGATCTCCACACTAACAAAAAATTCCGGCCATAGAAGCCGTACTTAAGGGCTACTTGGACATATCGTCCGCGTTCCGGGCTTAGAGGCCGAAAGTTCCGGGTGTAGCACCCGGAGCAGTCAAATCTACTGGTCCACCACCTGGAATTTTTTCGCCTCTGAGCCCGGAACGGACGGTATGTCTATATTGATGAGTGCACTGAAGAAGTACTGCAAAAGTACTAATTTTTGAACAGCCTGTTTCAGTAAACAGCCTGGGGCGACATCGTAAAAATCGAAAATCACTAGAAAAATGCCGCTGCCAACCTATGCATTTGAAAGATTAATCCATAGGGCCGATAGCTCATTGTAAACAAGCGTTTTGTAAGGATTAAGACTTTGAAATTGAGAAAATTTATGCAAAATCAAAGTTTTATGCGTGCTTTTATAATTTTTGATCAGTGTATCGTACTCCTCTCGGAGTTTGAATTAGTCCCACTAGACAGTTCGAGTTCATAGGGTGGCTGCCGTTATGGACCCTAAGAGCTATATATGGCCTGATCCAACCTCTTTTTCGAGCTGTCCATACTCTCCCTATAAAAGTACTCTAATTTCGGTAGCCTCACTGGGATTCTCAGTGACTTTAACGCAGGGTAAGCAAAGTAAAGACAATGACAAAAATTGGTGGACGTGGACCGGAAGACGAGCGGTTATTCGGTCGGTCGGGTCGGGGCCGGGGCCGCCGACAAGGCGGACGACAGACGCAGCCGTTCCGATTCAGTAGGTCGCTTTTCTCAAGTTCATCGAACGGGTTCGCACTCGCAACTCGCTCGCCGCGGCGCGGCGGCACACGCGCGAGTCTCACTCGCGGACGCGCGAAGCGAGCCGCCCGGCGCGGCGCGGCGGTGCCCGGGCCGGAGCAACAAGTCGATGGGATGCGCGATGCCGGCGCCCATTAACCAAGATTTATTCATCAAAGCCCGGCTCCCCCGCCCCGCGCCAGCTTCGCCGCTAACGGTGCAGCCGCCGCCCAGCCCCCCGCAAAACCGCATAACTGACAGACGGGCACTGCGTGTAGATGAGTTGTTCTTGTGGAGGGGCGAGCTTCGCTCGAGCCCAAGCCAAGCTGCAGCTTGGCCGCGTTGCTGCCGCTGGTGTAGCAAATTATTTTCAAACAAAGCTTAAGATCAAGTTTTCCTGCTCCATTCGAATTAAAAGTCGTTCGAATTTGAGGGTCCTTTTGTCCTCAGAGACTTTTCTGATGGGGCACAGGGCGACTCTGAACTTTTAAATTTAACCGGTGTGGAGGTTACCCTTGTGCCTTATCAGAAAAGTTTCTGAGGACAACAGGACCCTCACATTTGAATTTCTTGGGGTCGATTACCCGTGAATATCCATTTTTTCTGAGTCTCCACGTCAATTTAACGAACTTGAATTTTTTTGAAAGGGGGCGCTGTCCTCCACCTCAAGGGGTCGGTATTTTGGACACGGATGGGCCGATTTTGGATTTCTTGGTGTCGATTTAAGTTCAAAATTTCCGTACGTTCTAATTCCGATTAAATAATTTCAAAATTTTGACGAAAAACCTGACTTCTGAAGTACGGACCCCCCTTTTACCACACAAGGGGCGCCAGGGGGGCTCTGGGACTATGAAATTCGGATTCCTCGGGGTCGATTCCCTGTTCATCTCCGCGAACTCGGACTTCGTGCGACCCAAATTAACCGAAATAAAGGCCTGGTACGGTAGGTCTGGGCCACCCTGTATATTGAGAACGTCACTAAATTGATTTTTCCAAACAAATTGTTACGACCCTTTTCTTGTGAGTTACTGACGTAGTTGTAGCCCAGCCGTGAATTTTACCGGATAGTCGTATGTATTCCTGGCGAGGAATATTCCGCGTAAACGCGACTGTGTTGCAAAATGAAAACGTGAATCGATCGACAAATCGTTTAAGAACCGGTGTCGATTCGATCGACATGAATCGATCGAAAAATGAAAACGTGAATCGATCGACAGTTAATTTAAAAACATTCGTGTCGATTCGATTGACATGAATGGATCGATAAATGAAAACTTGAATCGATCGACGTGAATCGATCGACAAAATTCGATCGACTCACGGGTTTGTTGATCCATTCACAGGTTTGTCGATCGACTCACGGGTTTGTCGATCGATTCACGGGTTTGTCGATCGACTCACGGGTTTGTCGATCGATTCACGGTTGTAGATCGATTCACGGGTTTGTCGATCGATTCACGGTTGTCGATCGATTCATGTCGATCGAATCACGTTTTAATTTTTCGATCGATTCATGTCGATCGATCGATTCACGGGTTTGTCGATCGACTCACGGGTTTGTCGATCGATTCACGGTTGTAGATCGATTCACGGGTTTGTCGATCGATTCACGGTTGTCGATCGATTCATGTCGATCGAATCACGTTTTAATTTTTCGATCGATTCATGTCGATCGAATCGACACCGGTCTTTTAATAATTTGTCGATCGAATCGGTGTCGATCGATTCACGTTTTCATTTTTCGATCGATTCATGTCGATCAAATTGACACCGGTTTTTTAACATTTGTCGATCGATTCGACACCGGTTTTTTTAAAAAATCTGTCAATCGAATCTGTGTTGATCGATTCATGTCGATCGAATCACGTTTTAATTTTTCGATCGATTCATGTCGATCGAATCGACACCGGTCTTTTAACAATTTGTCGATCGAATCGGTGTCGATCGATTCACGTTTTCATTTTTCGATCGATTCATGTCGATCAAATTGACACCGGTTCTTTAACATTTGCCGATCGATTCGACACCGGTTTTGTTTAAAAAATCTGTCAATCGAATCTGTGTTGATCGATTCATGTCGATCGATTCACGTTTTCATTTTTCGATCGATTCATGTCAATCGAATTCATACTCTCCGGAGCCCAGCCGTGAATTTTACCGGATAGTCGTATGTATTCCCGACGAGGAATATTCCGCGTGAACGCGACTGTGTTGCAACAACGCGGTGGAATACACGTCTTGGCTCTACTCCTGGAGCCTTTTCACGTTGACCAACTTATCGGCGTGCGTGTTGTATCGCGGTAACGGGGCTCGCGGCCCAGCTGCCCCAGCACGCCTTTACCCGGAGCCCTTTGCTCCCCGGCTCCACCGCCCGCCCGCGCCCGCCCCGGCGCACAGCTCAAGAGACAAATCTTCCATCAAATCGCTCTGCAAACCGTGGCCCGCTCTGTTTTAAGGTGATTCGATGGACGCCATATTTTGAGTCAGAACGGCATGCGATATATCGCATCAATTGGGTCCATTTTTTCAGCTACTCGTCATTTTTCTGCAATTTTGAGATCGCAATTCTGTTGTCAGGAGACTAAAGCACTCACTTATCAATTTTAACAAAGAAATTCAACGTAATAAAGGCGTGGTTTTTTCAGAGAGAAAATATCGCATTCGAGTGCAGTTTCGATATCAGTATCGAATGCGATGTTTTCTCTCTAAAAAAAACCACACCTTTATTACGTCGAATTTGTTTGTAAAAATTGGTAAGTGAGTGTTTTAGTCTCCTGACAACAGAATTGCGATCTCAAAATTGCAGAAAAATGACGAGTAGCTGAAAAAATGGAACCAATTTATGCGATTTATCGCATGCCGTTCTGACACAAAATATGGCGTCCATCGAATCACCTTAAGCTCAGTCCGGAGCAGGAGGAAATGTAAAGTTGCGGGTGTCGCAAAGTCATGGTTCGATCTCTAACTCCGTTATATTTACAGGAAATAATGAGGTACGTCCGAACGTCAAGTTGCCGTGCAGCGTCCTTTGACAGGGCGTCTACAAGTCCGGAAATAGCACTGATTTTTTTTAAGGGCGGTCCGGAAAAAGTGCGGAAATTCCGCAAGAAGGTCCGGAATATTTGTCATTTTTGTCGCCATTTGAGCAAAGAATTCAAAAAATTGTGGAAATTTTTCGAATTTCGTCACTTGTAGGTACCGAAAAAGTACTGAATTTTTCTGATGTGCAGGTACCAAGTTTTTTGGGAAAGAACTAAAAAAGTACGGTTAACGTAATGTTTTTTTTTGCCATCCAGTTTTAGTAGACTCCTTGATGACACGGAATTGCAGCTCTGGTCATTGAGAAACCACGATCTTTCCACGACGCAATTTTGAGCACTTAAGCTCCGAATTTTTTAGTACAATCGTACTTCAGAGACCCGTGAAACCAAGAAAAAGGCCGTAGTAGACGATCCCTTTCTATGTTGCTCGCTGAGAGGAAAGAATCGGTCCATACTCCAGACCTTCGTACTTCGTAGATTAACCTCTTGTCACACGCGTGTTCAGTTTTCACAATGTCATTTGGGCCATCCATCGAATCTTGTTTGTTTATTTTTTCCTCCGGGGAGAGATTTCACGAACAAAGCCCGGGAGCGTGTCCCAAAACAGCAAAACACGGTAAAAAGGGGAAAAAACAAGGATACCCGAAGGTGAAAGAGGGAGGTACGGTTGTCATCGTCACGGGAATCAGAAATGATAGCACCCGAAAATATCGGACGGTATTCACGGTGACAACCAAGCTCGGTCTTTTATAGTCAAACGCGGCCTTTTTCCACTCTCTCTGCGCAACTTCCTGGCGCTAAATTCTAATTCGCCAAGCCCGTTGTGAGATGCCTTCCACGCGTTCATTTGCCTTTTATCCTTCAAATGGAGGAAAAAGATGATGCAGGGACAGCTGCATGTGGATCGCACTCGAGAACTCACTGAGGCTCTCGATCAGCGGCTGAAGCAACCTTAATGGTTTTTTTTCCGAGGTCTTTTCTCGAGGTCTTTTTCCGATCCTGGAATGAAGTATCTTTCACGTTCATATTAAATTAAGCCCCAATAATCAATAAACCGTGCCCGTCACACTTACGTAACGTAACACGAATTCGGACCATGGAATTCAATGGTTGCATATCTGAAAGATTCTTTATCGTGCATTGAAGAAGTCAAATGTTATACTTTCGCGGAAGTACGAAACATTTTGACGAATAGTAATCATTCTTTGAAGAAACGACGCACGAGGCTTAAGTTCGTGTTCAGATTGTGTATCTTCGCGTCATCATGTGCAGCTGGACGTTCTCGGAGTCACTACCGAAAATTTTCCCCATGTACTTTTTCGCGTTTGCACTCACTTCGCAGAAACAACTCATAACTGAGTTGATTTGGTTTGTAAAAAGTTACGAACGGAGTTTACCTAATCTGAGCAGCACTGTTGAGCATATACGTCATTTCTACCAAAAAATTCTCGAATGTTTCATACGATGAAAATGTTCCGTAGGCAATGAAGCTCTAACCTCCGAAGATCGCGTTTTGATGACAGTCGTCGTATTTGCTTACTCCCGGTCGTAAGAACATCTTGTAAAACCTACAGAGTGGCCTAAAGTTTGGAAAATCGGGGATTGCCAGAGAATTTGTAACAACCAGAAAAATCAGGGATTTTTCAAATTGTTGCTGATTATGTGGTTGTGATGCCCTTTAGCGGATTCCAAGGGAACCACTCATATTCGTAACCCTTGAACATTTTCATTTTAACGAGTTGGTGTGCTTTCATTCTCGCCGATTCAATTACTTCCAGTAGAGATGGGAAGTGTAAGCTTGGCACAGCTATGAGAAGATATGAGCTCTTAATTTCCAAATTTTGGTTTTTTTGCTGTCTTACCTCTTGAGAAAGTGCGCAAAGCTATTTTCCGGAGTCAAAAGTCGGGGAATTTCTCATGAAAGGTTTAGAAAAAGTCAGGGAATTTTTAGATGCTTAATTCTGCCTTCTTATCTCTCGAGGAAGTACGTGAATCAATTTTTCTGGAGTCAAAAAGTCGGGGAATTTCTCAGGAAAGGTCTGGAAAATTCTGCCTTCTTACTTCTCGAGGAAGTACGTAAAGAAATTTTTCTGGAGTCAAAAAGTCGGGGAATTTCTCAGGAAAGGTCTAGAAAAAGTCAGGGAATTTTCAGATGCTTAATTCTGCCTTCTTACCTCTCGAGGAAGTACGTAAAGCAATTTTTCCGGAGTCAGAAAGTCGGGGAATTTCTCATGAAAGGTCTAGGAAAAATCAAGGAATTTTTAGATGCTTAAATTTTGGCCACCCTGAACCTACCATGGCACGACCGATCGGAATTCGAACAGCTGGCCACCCTCTTCCGCCGAAGGCACTGCAGAGGAATCCGTTCCGCGAGACCGCAAGAAAGCATCCGGCCCGGAGGAGACCAAACGCATGCGAGAGAGCGCTCGGGGCAGTGACCAGTGCAGCGCGGCGATGCACCGGCGGCGCCCCTCCCGCCTCCCCTCGACCGCCCCCGCACGGCACGCGCCCGCCGCACCGCCGCCGGCGCCCGGCGCGTGCCTCCTGGCCCAGGTTAGTTTCGCGCCTCCCAAATCAGATATCCCGCGCGATCCCCATTGTTCGGGAGTTTAATCGGCGGTCCTCCTCGATCCGATCCCCTCTTCCCCCGGCCGGCCGTGACTTTGCCGCGTTTTTATGTGTGTATCTTCGGTGCGGCGCGGCGGTGGCTGGTCCTTTCTCCCGTCTCGCAGCTGCCGCGTCCACGTGCCGCACACCTGTACCCTCCCCCTCGCTTTCTCCCCCTCGCTCGAGCTTGGAGGACAAAGGCTAGTCGACGGCTAAGCTAAGCTCGCCCGGCCGTCTGACGGTCAGGGACTCGAGTCCGTGTTTTCATGATCGATTCTCGAGCGGTCGGTCTCGTCGATCGCAATATTTGAGGTGCGGGATAGTTAGTTGGCAGGGTGTCTAGCATCAGGAAAAACCGGAAAATATCAGGAATTTTGGCCGATCAGGAAAATATCAGAAAAATCGAAAAAATCGGACGTTTTATCAGGAATCTTTCTTACACGAATCTCCTCAGCGGAAAAAGTATTACTGCTTTTTGCCTACCGTGCCAGGAGTTGAGAAAAATCAGGAAAATATCAGGGATTTTCAAAATGAAAAAATCAGGAATTTTTTTATGAAATATCAGGAAGAATCAGGAAAATATCAGGATTTTTTCTGGAAAACATACTAGACCCCCTGGTTGGCTACCTGCAGGCTGATTGTTGAAATTGATACACAGAGCGATAGACATAGAAGACATAGGGAGTGTGGAGCGATCCGAATTTTCCAGTTTCGTAATTCCTAGTCCAAGCTGTTCTCCTTACCGGATCGATACACAATTTTTCACCCTGTGCTTTCTCAAATTTTTGACTCTTTCTCATTTTGAATAGAGGACTGTCTGGGTTCATCACGAACGTTATAGAAAACACCATTATTTGAAAGAGTAGAGAAATCCCCCCCCCCCCTAAAATTTAACTGATGTCTTGCACATTTGCTGTTATAGAGATCGGAAAATATCTTAACTTCGTTACCGTTAAGTAGGAGCATTCTATTTAGAACCTAGATCGAGGAATATGAGAAGCTCATCTCTTGAAGCATCGTGATCTGAATTCGTGATACACTTCAATTTCCTCCATTTAGATCAATCGTCTCTCGTCGATACAACAATTTATTCACCATCGTTCATGAGTAGTCTAATTCTCTTCCAAGTTCGCCTCTCATCTGTGCTCTATCGATGTGCGATGTATCGCATCCGTTGGTGCTCCAGCTGTCATCCGAACTCCTACCGGACGGACTCCCCCCTCCACCCTCGTGCGTAACCCCCTCCATTTAAATATGACCTTGCCGTTTTAATTATATCTGTATCTGGATTTCTCCTACCCCGTGTTTACTTATTTTTTTAAGGTTAGCTCTCCAGTTCTTTTGTTTCGGTCCCGTTGTTCTGGCCGGAAATCTAGATTGCACCGAGCCATCACCCTTTCCCTCCAGCCGGGCGGCGGCCGAGTCGGGGCTCCCGGGTACTTGCCCCCCCCCCCCCCCCCCCCNGAGACCCCTCGACTGATTTCGTGTTTCCGCTCCGGTGTTCGCTCTTCCATCAGCCATTGAATTTTACTCTTTAAAACCCTGACTTCTTACGCAAGAACAATATTCAAGCATTACTGGGTCAAAATTTGCGCCAAATAATTGAATTTCCTCGGCTGAATTTTCTGGCTCTTCACTAGTTACGGCAGTTTTTTACTGTAAGAATCGTTCCGTAAGGCTACCCTACTAAAATTCAGTCAACCTGATGTCAGGCTATGTCTCATAAACTACCCTGAGTCGGACTGATTCAGACTGACATAAGTCTGACATCAGGCTGCCTCACTTTTACTATGGTATTTTTCCAACAATATTTCAGTGTTTTGTCGGTATTACTGTGAATAGTCCTCCCCGCGATGCTAATTTAGTAGTTTTTCAAACTTCTGCGAGCGTTTCTTTAAAAATGTTTCTTATAAGTTTTTATGCTGATTTAAATTCTCTCAATATTTATGAATGTCTTCTCGTTTGTTCCAGCTTGAGGTAACCGGCAGCCTTACGTTCCATCCAATATTTTGCGGTGGACAAGGGGCCTGAAGTTTGATCGTCCTCCTTCGGATCGTGAGTTCATTTTCCTTTCAAACATATAAACCTGTTTTTTGGCATCTGTGATCAAAGGGTTAATTGCCTGCTCTCGTTCAGCAATTCAGTGCTAAGGATGAGCGCAAGTAGGAGGAAGGAAACGGGGGTGCTTTTACACTCGGATCTGGGAAAGGGGTGTAAGTTGAGACACTATGCCAATTTTTTAAAAAAAAATCTCAAATGCCCTGAAATTGAATGAAACCTCTCTCCATATTGGCGTTGGCCATGTTGAATATTTCGTAGCATCTTAGTGCGCAAGGGTTGGATTGTTTTTGAAGCGGAAATCCTAAAATACGCATATTTCTTACGGAGATCGGGAAGTTCAGAGTGTATTTCAGATTTTCCTGATGCGCTTATCGTGATTTTGAGCCATCTTCTACCAGAATTATCTCTTATTTTTGCACTAGTTGAAGTTTGCAACAGGTCCACTGGACCTTATATTGCCATAAGGAAGTAATATCTCTAGTTAAGTTCATCCATAGAAGCACGTATCTACATTAGGAACCTCATGACACACACGTTTTTGGTCCATTGGACCTTATATTGCCATATGGAAGTAATATCTCTAGTTAAGTTCATCCATAGAAGCACGTATCTACGTACGGAACATCATGACACATACGTTGTTGGCACACTGATCCAGGTCCCTTATCGCAGAATGTAGTCCAATTAGAAAGCGGCACAATTTTTCCGTCTTGGAATGATTAATATCCCATACTCCCCTCTACACAGATAGTGGAGCGGGAACCGCCATTGCATATTAACAGGGTGGAATGGACCGGCCGTGTTAAGGTCGACCTCCCCGCCCCGCTCGCCGCGGCTCCGCGGGCTCGCGTCCAGCGACGGCACTGACCCGGGCAAGATGGAACATGGAAGCTCGACGCACAAGCGCGGGCCTTGGCAGTGGAGCACGGGCGTCCATTACGCGGGCCCCGGGGCCCCCGGGGCCGCCTCGGTTACGCAGGGCGCGGGTCGCCGAGTCGCCCCCTCCAACGGGATCGCCGCGAATTCGCGCGCCGGACCGCCGTTGCCGGCTGCGTCTCGGGGGGGCTTTTTTTCCGTGCGAACGCTTTAATTGCATCCGATCGGCTCCGGTGCGGTCGCCCGGGTCAGGACGCGCATCGCGGATGCTGCATGCGGCCGCTCCGCCGAGACCCACAAACCTCTTGCCCCGACCGCCGTTGCCGCGTCGCCCGACCGCGACGATCGCGGCGCGTCCACCTCGAGGAACGGGAATGGAGGCTTTGTCGGAGCCGGAGCGGGTAATTTGCGAGTGTATCCAGCGTCCCTCCCTTCCATCTTCGACGTAGAGGTGTAGGAATCCGAATTCCGCGCAAAAATGCAGGAACTCGAATGTCGCGCAAAATGCGAGAATTCACGGCTTTTTCTCAGGAAAGACGGAAGTGCCAGGAATGTGGATTGGGATTTTCAGGATAAGTCCGGTGATTGGTGGCTCTCGCAAGTGTCAGCAATGCGTTTGTTTCTATGTCGTTTCTAAGAAAAATCCCCTCTAGGATCCCCAACCTATCTTAAAATTCGAAAGTAGGCATTTTTTTCTCGAAAAATTTAATTCTCTCCGGAAGGGAGAGAAGAAATCCTCCGTGGCACTAATGGGAGAAGATCGTCTGCATCTGTGAAGCGGAATTTCTTGACGCAACTCGACACTCGGATCACACATCTGAAACTTCAGTCCTTACATCTGAAGTACTTCAGATGTGAGAACCGAAGTTTTTCGGATGTGAGAATGGAAGTTGTTCGGATGTTAAAACCGAAGTACTTCAGATGTAAGAACTGAAGTTTCAGATATGTGATCCGAACCTCGACAGCTATACCTAGTGTTCAGATGCTCAATCCGAAAACTACAGAGATCCACATGACCTAAACTTCGGGTCCCACGCACGAAGTTTTTTTCTCGGTGCAGGGAGTTTTCCTCTTATTTGTCAGGGAAATTAGGGAAATGTCAGGAAATTTCATTTGCTAAATTCTGTGGCAACCCTGACTCCGGCTGTCAGGATGGGTTCCTCGTTGGAACCAGGCGACGGGTGTTTGGCCCGGCGATGCGGGAGGAGGATGGGGGGGGGCGGAGTTCCAACGGGAGTCGGGCTCCGGAGCTCCGGCTGCTGCGGCTGAATTTTGACGTGCTCCCTGCGAGGTGCAGGAAACCGGTCTCGGGCTCGTCGTCGTACGGTTCTTGCCGCCTCCCGACCCGACAATAATCCGCCACCGCGCCGATCCCGCCTCAGCGGACCCACACAGGAAACGCACGCACCTCCAACCGGAGCGGCACAGTTCACTCCGCACTTTTGGACCATCTCGACGATCCTAGAATCGCGCGTCCACTTGGGAGCCTCAAGTCCTAAACGTCCAGGGTCACATGACCCTTCAAAGTCCAGTCCTAGGACCTCTCCAATACTCCACACGGAGAAAAAAAACTTCGTGCGTGGGACCCGAAGTTTAGGTCATATGGATCTCTGAAGTTTTCGGATCGAGCATCTGAACACTTTAGGTCCAGCTGCTGAGGTTTGGATCACACAACTGAAACTTTCAGTTCTTACATCTGAGGTACTTCAGTTTTCACATCCGAAAAACTTCGGTTCTCACATCTGAAGTACTTCAGATCTAAGAACCGAAGTTTTAGATGTGTGATCCGAACCTCGACAGCTAGACCTAAAGTGTTCAGATGCTCAATCCGGAAACTTCGGAGATCCATATGACCTAAACTTCGGGTCTCACGCACGAAGTTTTTTTCTCCGTGTAGGACCTCTCCAATACTCCAGGGGTCTCCTAAAGAGTTTATCAAATCACTCTCGAAGGAAAACAATTCGGAAATAATATTTGAAAAAATTTCTCTGAAATCGTTCTAGGGTCCACGGATGCATCCCGGAAAATCAGGACCTGGACAACCCCATCCCTTGTCGCGTTTAATCACAAACTTTTAAAAAACTCACAGAGCGCCACGTATTCAGACTATATTGAGCAATTGGGAACTACGATTTCTGGCACATCTGTAAAAACGCCCATGTGCGTAGGGAAATCAGTGATGGACATACGTTGTTTCTACACTGAGCCCGAGTTCGTAGTTCCTAATTGCAAAATGTAGTCCAACTTACAGACAGCCTCTGATTCGAAAAGTACTTATACGAAAGTACTTTTTACCCTGGACGTTTCGTATTGACAAAGATACGAGCTCTTGAAGTTGCCCGCATCATGTCCCACTTCTCTGGGCGACTCGCTCCACCGTGCGGCGTGCGGGCGAGGGGTCGGGCACTCAAACTCGGTCGGATGAGGCTGCGGCCGGCCACGACCCCGACCCCCGAGTAGTAACGCTATCCAGTCGATCGTCAACGCAAATTGTTCGAAATTATCTTACATTCCGCACAGTTATTCAGTCCGCGCTCCAGCTAGCCAGCTCGCTCCCGGGCTAAACTGGATCTCTTGATCGGTCCGAGAACTTGAGCTCTTCATCTGAAACTCAGGATTCATACGGGCCGAGTTCAACAGAAAGGAACCAACCCACATTAAGTTGGAATTGAGGAAAAGAGGTTTGAAGTTTTATTCCTACCTAAGGCTCAATTTCGAAAATAAGCTTTAACCCCTCTTTTCACATACTAATTTCTTATTTTGACTTGTGGAACTCAAAAAAATTCTTAACTCAATTTTCTCGAATATGTGGGTTGGTTCCTTTCTTTTAACCCCTCTTTTCACTTACTAATTTGTTATTTTCGACTTTCCGATTTTTGTAGGAGAAAATAAACGACTAGTGGAACTCGAACACATTCTTAACTCAATTTTTTCGAAAATGTGGGTTGGTTCCTTTCTGGTAAACTCGGTCCTTGCAAGAGACGATACGGGTCTGTTGCGTCGGTTTAAGAGGAAAAATATCACGTCGAGCACATCAGAAATGTTGGGTATACTAGGTGATCCAGATAGCCCGGAAAAGCGCTGTTTGTTTAGTGTCGACTATGACCAACACTTCATTATAACTCCTGGATGCAACTATTCGAGCTTCATGGATGTCCGTGTTGCATACACACGAAAATGAAGGCGTTTTGATTGACAAGCACTCGTTGTGCGGCGCAAACGCAACGGCGGGCCTTTCTGCGAGGGTCAAATAAAGTGGCTGAGCGCTTTCAAATGATTTGAAAGCGCTCAGCCATTTTTGACGCTTGCCCGGATTAAGGAGGTGGCCACATGGGCCGCGGCCCATGGCGGCAAATCAAGGGGGCGGTACATTTTGCACTTTTTTTTAAAAAAAATCGGATTTTGACAAAAAATTACGAAAGAGAAAAGGCGACAAAATCTCTCATTTCCTGAGATAGTAATTTCTAATTTTGTCAGTGATACAAGAGATAGCACCTTTAATTAGTCGAGTTATGAGAGAAACCAAACACGCAATTTGGCCTGGAACGGCGCGACTTAGAGAGAAATGACAACGAGGACTTGAGATGAAAAGGAGAAGCCCTCGGCGCGGCGGTCGGCGTGTAATACATAGCCAATTGTTGGAGGATAGGTTACTTGCCCGGTGGTGGCTACCGCCACTCATGATTAGCGCCTACAAGACGGCACGAATACTTCACGCATTGCATCAAACACAGTGCGGTCACTGCGGTCAGCGTGGAACGGATAGCGCCTACAAGAATGCATGCATACTTCACGCATTGCGGCAAAGACAGTGCGGTCAGCGTGAAACGCTTAGCGCCTACGAGACTGCGTGAATACTTCACGCATTGCGCCAAACACAGTGCAGTCTGCGCGGCCCGGCAGCGGAAGTTAAAATCATTAAACTACATCTATGTTTGTTCATTTATAATTTATTCGTTTATTTCTTATGAGTGGAAGACCTTGTCCACACAGAGATAGGTTTACGGAGCTTAACTTTCGCGCAAAGTTCCGTGAACTTTTGCTAGTAGTGTAAGCAGGACTTTCCCCAAAAATGTGTCTAACACGAGTAAACGTGTCTCATGCACCCCTTCCTCGCTGGCACGTTCACTTGATAGTTTTTATTAATATTTCCAAACGAATGAGAAGGGGGCGGCAAAATACAGGCGGCCCATGGGCGGCAACGAGGTAAATCCGGCCCCGTTCAAATCTTACATAGACTAAACCACTAGGCACGAATACTAATAGTTGCATCCAGACGTAGGATGTGAGGATCTTTTGTGCTTTAGTGTTGATGTCGCGATGTGCTGAGAGTGATGTGTACCGCAACTTTTTATGCCTAAGAGAAACCTTCGAAAGAAGAATTGAAGGCTCTTTGTTATTGTAGATTCTCGCAGTGAAGGTTGTCGCACAATGAAATGAGCCTTTCACTGAGGTCGGACATTAAATTTTCGAATAAAACTGCAGATTTTTATGTTAATTTCTTCACTTCAAAAATTGTATGGGATGGTTCATGATAGAAATATTACGAGAAAATCGTTGAAACCACTTTCAAAAGCTCTACGTACCGTAATACCGTATAGACATCGATATGTGCTTTTACTATTTCGTGTATAGCATGAGGGAGTCTGGTAATTACATTAGTGAAAATTATATTATGTTTTGCTCTTTCTCCTTTAAAATGTGGGTTGTTTTTATCTGAAGTTTGGCGGCAGCATTTTTAAAGCTTTTTTTACAATGTGTTGTGTTAAATTGCGGTTTTTTTTTTTTTTTTTTTTTTTTTTTTTTTTTTTTTATATATATTTCCGTCGGAGAAATCAAACCCACAAGGAAATGTGGTAACGCAGATTGCAGTTAGGCCGATTCTGGTCGAATCCGTCGGATTCTGCCGGCTTCACGCGGTGCACGTCCGATTCTAGACCCGTTCTGCCGAGCTAAGGAAGAACGCCGTATGAACATTCGTAGGTTGCCCGATTTGTTGTGATAAAGTACCTATCTCTTAAACAAATTTATGAGAATATTTCCTCCCAATTCTATGATTCTCTAGATTAAATTGCGGGTAAAATCCTCTGAAAAATTAGTCGACAAATACTCCCAAAAATTCCCCTAAAATCTTATTTTATCGAAGTGAAGTCGGCAACGTATGGATGCTCATACGGCGTTGTTCCTCAGCACAGCAGCGTACGAACTTAATCCGACCCTCATCAGCTCATCACCAACATCGATGAGGCTGATGAGGAGGGTGGGTGTAGCGTGCCCCTCCGCCCCCCTCCGGGTCCTCCGGGGCCCGGTGCGGTCCTATTCATTGATCAACAGCTGCTCCCTGCCCCGGCCTTTTCTTCTTCTTCCCGTCCGAGTCCCGGATCAAAATCGGGCGACGCGCTCTCCCCGGGTTTAGTCTCCCATCGCAGTCGGCCCCAGCGGGTCCCGCGGGCCCCCGCGTCCGGTTTCGCGGTCGGACACGAGAGCGCGCTGCTCGTCGATTTGTTCGTGGATCGCAGTGGTTCGCTCGTTCTCAGAGAGGAAAATTGGAGGAGCTACGGTGTAAACAAATCAGAACAGCAATGCTATTTTAACTCCAGTTTTCTCTATGGTTCGTCTTCGACCGACTTTCGAAGTGTTATTCGGTCCCTTTTTACGTCCAAAGTGTGTTATTATACTTATGGTGCAGTGTTTCGTTGTTGAAGTATTTCTTCGAGCTTTTATAGTCTAAGTAGATACCGTTCGAAAAATTCGATTTTTTCCCCCAACTAGATTATCAAAAAAAAGCTCATTGCGTATTCGACGCCTCAGTTCGGTGCAGTATCGGGAGTGTTTTCTTACGCCAGGATCCAATGTTTGGAGTGATTCGGAAATTCTTAAGCAAGGTAAAATATCGAACGTCTTGTTTGCTTTTTTCTATGAGTGTGAAAAAATTGGTTTAATGCCCCCCCCCCCCCCCCNTTACACCTAGCTGATCTGTAGCTAGTGATGTCCGAAGATAGTGAAATAAAATATGTTGAGCTCTTTTAACACTGGAAAAAAAAAAAAACATTGGATCTACAGTCCAGACTCTTGAAAACGTCGACAAGAATAAATACTCTTGATTCAATCAGATTTAAGCTTAAATCAAGAACCAAGCCTCTTCATTTGAGCGGATTTCCTTTTGATTTAAGCTTAAATCTGATCGAATCAAGAGCATTTTTTCTCGTCNTTTCTAAATATTCCAGTAAAAGTGTCTACGCCGGCGCGAAGCGCCGGCTCGAGCGAGAAAGTCCCGTGCGGTCTCCGCACCAATCCGCTAAGCGGATGGGGGGGCGAAGCCCCCCAAATGCCGGCGCGAAGCGCCGGTACGCGGCGCGAAGCGCCGCGCATAAATTGGCCGGAGGCCAATTTTTTCAAGAGTCTGCACTCGAGATCCAATGTGTTTTTTTCCAGTGAAGGATCTATTGAAGTGTAGGGGACTAGGACAGTAGATGATAATCATAGGATCTTATCACCGAAGTCAGTCCAACAATAAGCCTAGGAATTGGGGATCCTAAGTAACTCTACCCGAACGAAAGCTTTGTTTACAAGGTTTGTAGGGTTGGTCCAATAAGTGGATAATCAGGAAGCTTTCATTTGTAGTCGCGCAGAGCGGAAGCTTTGTCCCGCGACGACTCATGATCGAGCCAATCCTCGAATGAAAATTTCCTGCATGGAAACCGTATGAATGCCCGCATGGTAGTAGTCCTGAAGTAGTTTCAATGCGTATGTAGTTAGCTTCTCAGTTTGCCGTGTCTCATTTCAAAAGAAAAAAAAAGTGCATCATACGACGCTTAAATATCCCCAAGAAGCTGCCGTAAAATCTAAATACTGCACGGCTAACCGGATGACATTATTCAATACATAGCTGTCTCTTTTGACTCATCTCCAAATCTTCATATCTGCGTGATATGGCATAAAACGTTTTCGAAAGCGGGTACTCCACTTTTCCTGGGCCACTGGATCAAGCAAGAGTTCAAGCACCTCGTCAAATGGTTCTTCAAAATTTTACCAAGGCTCTTCTCGCAATGGGAAGTTCAGGACAGAAATGAGCGCCTAAGCGAAAAATTATCATCTCCCTCATGGCTCGGGTCAGATAAGTTGACACTTGTTTACTTTTGAGCGTCCTGCGTTACGCAAGTTGCGTAGTGGACCATTGTAAGGATCTGCGCACAGTGGCATCGCTGTTGACGGTTTATCCTTGATCACTGTTGGACAATGGCACAACACTCGCACATCACAAACAGAAAGGAAACAAGTGACGACCCATCGGACGCGAGCTCTTCTCTAATACTGATCACATCTATCAGAAATCATTCAATGTCCTCAGGAATTTGTTTTCAAACCTCCAATTCTATGAACATGTTTTAAATGTTTCGAAGCGGGAACACATTACATGGTGCTTGAGGGTGAGTCCACACCGAAAGTAAACAAACATCGCGATTTTGAAAAAATTCTATTAATGACGGGTTTCACTTGAAATTGTTTGCAGAAAGTCGATAAATTTTCTCCAGAAGACTCATTACAGCTGTTTCTTTCCGAAGAATCAATTTTTTTCACCCCCCTCCCCCTTCCTCCCCCGAGCTGATATATTTAAGACCATCTGAGAAAGGAAAAAGAAGCGAAAGCAATCTGTGCGATATTTTGTCGTTTCCTGAACTCATTGTTCGTGTTTGTTTATTCTAAATAATTTGTTGAATTGTTAACCGAGCTCAATTATTACCTTAATCCCAATTTAATACTCGATTTTTACTAATTAACCTTCCCATGGAGACGATAGCCGGGAAAAATCCCAGAAGTTTCATTCCTGCGATCCGAATTTAGGACAAAGCCCATGAAAACGTCCCTCGGAGACAAGGTCTACTACTAGTAACGTCTTCTCAGGTAGGAAATCCCCAAGTTTTGGAGGAAACATGTCAACGTGGAAATGTTGAAAGTATGGTCTTGCTAGTAACGTCTTCGCAGGAAGAAAATCCCCAAGCCTCGGAGGAAACATGGCAACGTGGAAATGTTGACAGTATGATTTTGCTAGTAACGTCTTTGCAGGCAGAAAATCCCCAAGCCTCGGAGGAAACATGGCAATGTGGAAATGTTGACAGTATGGTCTTGCTAGTAACGTCTTCGCAGGAAGAAAATCCCCAAGTTTTGGAGGAAACATGTCAACGTGGAAATGTTGAAAGTATGGTCTTGCTAGTAACGTCTTCGCAGGAAGAAAATCCCCAAGCCTCGGAGGAAACATGGCAACGTGGAAATGTTGACAGTTTGTTTTTGCCCGGGACGGCGGAAACGAAACGGCACCCCACTCGGCAACGGCGGAGGTGGTCCCTCGGCGTCCGCGGCCACCCCTGGCCGCCCTTCACTACCCCAACACGAACCCCATTGTCCGCGGATTTCGCGAGGCGGCTCGGCGCGCCCGGTGTGCGACGCGCCGCGCCATCTCTCCATCTCCCGGCCCGGCTCCGACGTCGGTTGTGGATCAGTGAGTCACTGGCTCAGCGTCCGCGGCCCCGCGCGTCCAGTTCGTCGCCAACCGCGGTCGTCCGCGGGCCGTTCGCGCTCGCGTCCTCAAGTGCCGGTCGCGTCGCGTTGTCGTGGGTGCGTGTGATGACTTGTGTCGCCGGATACGTTCCTGAAGTCGTGCCCCGTTGGTGGAGTTTACCCTTAACCAAGTACGTAGTTTTCTTGTCACCCGTCTGTCCCTCGGGACTCTCAGATGTGCTGAAATTTCAGCGGCAGTGCTGGTTTAGTGATGCAGAAATAAGTAAAGTGTCTACCGTTAGTAGAAACCAGAAAATGTCAAGTATGTAGTTTTCTTGTCACCCGCCACTACCCGCTAGTCCTTCAGGACTCTCAGATCTGCTGAAATTTCAGTCATAGTGCTGATTATGTGTCCCAGGAACAGCCAGGGTGTCATCTACCTTCAGTTAAAACCGGGAAATATCAAGGAGTTCGATGCCATCAGGATTTATCAGGAAAATCGGTCGTTGATCAGGATATTCTGAGTGCTTCAAGCATTTTTCAAATATTTGTGCCCATTCAACGAATGCTTATTTTGATTTGCTAAATCCTATGAGAGCCAATTACATTCACGCCTAATGTCAGGAAATCCCAGTTTGCATATCAGGAAAATATCAGTAAAACCTCAAAGAAATTTTAGCAGACACCCTGTAGATTTGTGCTGATTTTTTCCCCCTAAGGATTTAAACACGCTTTTTGTCATTTTTCTTTTAACAACTCTGTATCATACAGCATTAGGTAGTTCTGATCGCTCAGCCTTATTGCTAAAATTGTATTGTGGCACAGTGTTGATTTTTCTCAAAATTGTGTGAAACCCCTGCAATCCACGGTTCATTAGACTCCGCTTTGTGATTTTTTTTGTAGAAAGAGCGCTGATGTCCGGGAATTGATTTACACCCAACGAGTACGTCGTTTTTTTGTCAACCGTAAGTCGATTGTGGTTCATTCTACATGATTGATTGCCTAGACAGTAGGAGTATGTACCCAAAGTATCCGGATTTGGAAATTAGACTTGATCGCTCGGAGATCATTCCAAACTCTCCGAAAAAACCGTGGGATTCCGTATTTTTGAAGAGAGTCTAGTCCGTGTGAAGTTCACACTGTGAACCAATGACTAATTTTCTCGGAAGAGCCGTTGTTGATACGCGCATGCGGTGTCACTATCAGTTGTGCTCAGTGCAGCATTCTTGGAGTTCCTGGTCCAAGTCTCCTGTGAGAGACAGGTTGTGATGGTTTTGAGGAAGTAGGAATTATTCCATCGCACAGTTGTTCACTCAAATTCGGTTTATTTTGTAAAAGGAAGCACTACCTAACCAGTGCAGGCGATCCTTCTTCGAGAGGTTTGTTATTAGAGTCTGACCACCTTACAATGAACCGAATCCCATCTGCAGGGTTAGCGCGGTCAGGGAAACCCGAATAATGTCAGGGAATTTAAAAAGTCAGAGGAAACCTGGAAATGTCAGGGAAAATGACGAACGTGTCGGGGGAAAACTGTTAATTTACCTTCATCAGCTCTCTAGAGTAGATTTGACGTTTAGAACAACAAATTTTGCCTGGAAACCATTTCAAATTACGTCTTTTGTGCCCTATTGCATTTTTCAATTGTCAGGGAATGTTACCCAAGTATGCCAGGGAAATCAGGGATTTGTCAGGAAATTTCATTTTCTAAATTTTTTGGCAACCTTGCGTATGATTTTCTTTCTTCCCAACAATATTCTGCCCTCTCAAGTTGTTTTCGCACACCATCCGAATGCCGGCGAATCCGTAGCGTGTGAAGTCAGAGCTGTTTCGTATCTCGCGGTTGTCGAATGTGAGAATCCGGAATAGATTCCGAAGTAATTTTATCATCCTATTTGCGGTCCAGTTATCAGTCGGATGGTTAAGAGCTAATCTTGTCGCCGAACGCACATCACCAATATTGACACGGCTCTTGAGATGATGTGCGGCCGGACAACACGGATACTACTTCACAGTCGTGACCAGTCTATTATGCGGCATATCGTGTCCTCTGATAGGTTTTCTTTTCTGTCGATTCGAAGGTTTCCAGTGTATGATGTGTCTTTGCGTGTGGTTTTATAGTTATGTAATCGGAGCGGTACATTTCCTCAATGAAATACTACAAAAATGGTTCGCTTTATCAGATAAAATCGGTTTTTTTTTATCTCAAGAAAACAGCAACTTTCCTGTTGCCTCGAGAAAGCTACGAATCACGGTAAATGAAATTTTAGTAGGGAAAGTATGAGATTTATAGTGTTACAATTTTAAGTTTCCAGCTGTCACAACTGATTGTGAGCATATCTGGATCGCATTTCGCAAAAAGGAACCAGCGCAAAAATGGTCTCAAAATCGTGCAACTATTTCTTTTCCTTTTAGATAATCAATTTTTTGGTCAGAAGCAAAAACTATTTGCTAAAAAGTCTACAGACGATGGAGTGTGAAGAACCATCTCGCAGGGTGGCACGATAGCAGTGAAAGATTGGAAATTTTAGTGAACTATATCATGATGTTTCACGAATCTGTGTTCTTTTTCATATTTTCCTGGGGCTAGAGTATGCAACTCGCACTTAAACACACTAAAATAGAAGACAGTCACGATTTTTACATTTTGCGAAACATGTAAAGGAACCGGTATTTTCCAATACCTGTCATAAAGTTCTGAAATTTCATGAAACATTTCACGTGAACAAGATTTTATTTTTCACGAAATTTTGCCACCCTGCCACTCGTGAAGGAAAAACGCCGCGTGAGCCTTTGTACGTTGCCGAATTTCGTTCGATTAACATTTATTTTGAAGGAACGTAAACATTTTTCCTTTCAAATTTTAGACGACTCGGATTTAATTTTGAATAATATTTTCTGAATAACTGCAATCAACCTATGTCAACCCCCTCCCCCTCCCCAATCCTCGTATCATTAAGATTCCGGTGCAGTGTTCGATAGTTCATTCATTGGTTTTCCTTAGCACGGCTGATGAGTATACCCTAAGTATACTATGGATGACGCATGGTTTGCTCCGTTGGACCAGCGATAGTCGATAGAGCACTCGTAGTCTCCGCGGAGTGATAAGAGCCCGGCTCAATCGGATGGAGTGGCCCCTCGAGCTGTGGATGCGGAGATCGAATCGGGAACCTAGCGTTCGGTCGTTAATCTCTCAAGTTCAAGTTGACGCTGAAAGTTCAAGTGTCGCCCCCGCCCTTCCCCGCAGCAGCATCGCTGCCGTCACCGATGCGGGGCGAGGTCTGGCCGCGCTGCGTCGCGACGCCCGCTCAGCGCTTACTCCACCGATGAGTTCGCGTTGAGTTCGAAGAATTAGCCTCTAGCTGATAGTTAGAAAGCAATCGGAAACTTAATTGTCGTTTTAGAATCTTCTATAATCATCACACTTTGATAGGGAATTAAAAATATTGAGGGATTACTTAGGGGTATAGATTACTCAACGGTTACTCCACCGATGAGTTCGCGTTGAGTTCGAAGAATTAGTCTCTAGCTGTTTGTTAGAAAGCGACCGGAATCTTAATCGCAGTTGGATCCGTAATCATCACAATTTGACAGGGAACGGAAAAAATTGAGGAATTACTTAGGGTATAGATTACTCAGCGGTTACTCCACCGATGAGTTCGCGTTGAATTTAAGGAATTTGTCTCTAGCTTAGAGAGGCAGCCGGACACTTAATCGTAGTTTGAGGATTTGTGATTATCACAATTTGACAGGAAACGAAAAATATTGAGGAATGAATTAGGGGTTTGGATTACTTATAAGTAATCCAAGTGGTAAGTGGTTACTTATAAGTAAGTGTTCTTGACGGGTCTGAGAACTTTGCCCAGCCCTGATGAGTTAGAAATTAGGGGTTTGGATTACTTTTAGGGTGGCATGTTCTTGACGAGTCTGAGAACTTGCCCAGCCCTGATGAGTTAGAGAAAATGAGGTGAATTTTGCTGCGAAACCTTGAAATTGTGTCTTCAGGCCGGAGCATTTCATAACTCTCGATTTCTGAGGGCTTAGCGCTAAAAATTGTCTATGTTTCAAGACAAGGTGTGTGTACCCAAAATTTAAAAACTCGGTTAAGTCGTAGAATTTTGAAATTAAAGAAAACTTGTCACTCTTTGTAATCAGGAATTCCACTCCTGTTTCAGCTTCGAGACTTCGTTTTGTGTAAGTCTGATGGTCCGCGTTGCCATGATATTTAGGACCGAGGTACAACGGGATTCATCAGAGGACGTAAAATACCCGGGAAAAAGGGGGATTTTTCCGTAGAAATATCAGGAATTTAAAACTAAATCCCAGCAGTCACCATGGCGTTTACTGACGTTTCATAGACGATACTTAGGAATCACCCTGAATCTGTAACACACAGTCTCCACAGATGCTGTGCGATTCCATTCTCTAGAGAGTCGAACTAGAAAATCACGTAGAAATAGCTCGTCGCCAAACTTATCGTGGAACGGGGCCGCAGCGAAGCTGTGTCAACCGAATTCGACAGCGATCGATTTCGAATCAGCATGCCCGATATTCTAAACATGATATGAAATACCAACAAACCAATTTTTAGAGCCTCAACGCCGCTTAATCTTCACTCTCCCACGCAGCTCACCCACCACTGAGTCATATCTTGGCGCCCCCTCTCTTCCTCCCCAATCCTTGACCTTCGCAGTTTTTCGGTGCGAAATATAAGTACGTTCCGGTTGAAATGATCCAGTTATTTTCGAAAGAGAATAAGTCTCTTTTTGCACGAACACTGGGGTGCGTAGGTCGCACAGTGGATTGAGCCACTCTGAAAGGTCGGACATTTTTTACTAAAACTGCAAATTATGATGTTCATTTCGTCACATTTTAACTTTCTACCTTTTAAGGGGTGCTACTAGAAGAAAATTTCACGAGGAAATTAATGGAACTACGTGCAGAACCTCAAAGCTTTGTATAAACAGAGTTCTATGTTTTAAAAGTTTCCTGATTTTGTCCGGCTCCTACTATCGACTCGGTCCAGCGTGTGTCGTAGGCAAATAGTAATCTTTCCGTCTAATAAAAAAAAAATTGAAAATTCAGTCTCTAAGATGCGAGATAGAAAGCAGTGATCTTTAAAACGGACGTTTTCATCCCAGGGTACCAGCGAGCCCATTCGTCATTGCGCGTAGTGAAATCAGTGGCCTTAGTTGGGTTTGGTTTGGTCACGCAACTAAACTAACCGCCCGGTAGTGCGGATAGTGTCCTCGGGTTTTGAAGGCGCTCCGAGCCGAGACGGAGGTTTCGAAGTTCTGTACCAATTAAACCTGTCCTGTGTTGCTACGAATTATTGCAGTTTAGACGAGTAAACATGCATGCCACTTGCAAATCCTGGCAGCAACTGAGGTTTCGTTCGCTTGTATCATCATGAACTTGACTTTACTTAGATTACACATTTAGGCCGTTTTTTCTGGAGTATTGAAACCGATGGAATCCCCCAGATCGAAGACGACCCAACTCGGGGCTTTACTATGTCCATTTTTTGCGTAGAAACATTCCTTTTCTGACTGTGACACAGTTTTCATAGTTTCCTGAGAAATTTCATTTTTCCGAGATGGGTCGTTCTTGAACTGAGAGATTTAATTATATGCATTACATTACAAAATATTGACGACCTAGGCTCCTACTTCAACAAGAGTTTCAGCAAGTGCAGTAGGTGTCAAACGTTTGAGATTGGCACCAACCACCTCTAGTCTAAAGTTCTCGCCTTTTTTTTCCTCATTGTAGTATTCTTAAAATACTCTCCCTCTAGAGATACTCTATTTCTTATCCGCGAACGATAGCACGGTATGTTCGTTTCAGGAAATGCTGGCGCCGAATTTTGCTGATCCTTCCACCGTACTTAAAATGACTTACGATGAGTCTCGACTGCACTTCAGTCCGGCTTAGCACTTTCATTGTCCGGTGGACTGCACTTTCGTCCGGCTCAGCGCTTTGATTGGCCGGCGGTGTGGTTTGGATTCATCGATGGATGTCGCAATTGTCGCACCTCCACGTGATAGATCCGACAAAATTCGGACCCCGAAGTATCGCAGATTCGGATTCCGAAGACTTCGCTCTCCCATCAATTCTCTTTACTGTCAGTCGAGCTATCCGAGGATTTCAGCCAGAATGGTTTGTCGTGCCCCCCTTGTGACCTCGCTCGGCGCGTCGGGGTTCTCGCGGAATGCGGACCGCGAGACATGTCAAACGTCAACCGATAGCTCTTATCAGGAGCGCGTCGCTCGGTGGTGCTGTCCCTGCACATTCTGCGGACCTCGATAAAGGCCTCGACTCTGCAGAAACTCCGCGCAGCTCAGACAGAAACCTGATGCTCGTTCGGTCGTGCCAAGGGGAAACACCTTATAAACACCTAAACGTTGTCTAAATTCTCCTGTTAAAATATTTATTTTCCACGTAAATTATAAATATCTACGAATGAATTATGAAAAATTGTGTGTACAGTCAGTAAAAACCGGAATTTATCAGGTTATTTGAAGTCTTCAGGGCAATCGGTTATGGATCAGGAAATTCTGAGGGCGCCAAGCATTTTTCAACATATTCTGTCCAACTTACGCAGGAGTGAAACATTTCATTAAATTCACAAAATGTTTTGGTTAGGTTTGTAAAATCAAACGGGTGTCAATTTATTCGCGCAAGCAATCAGGAAGTTTCATTGAACAAGATGCCCACCGCCAGGAAAAACTGGAGACTATCAGAAAATTCGATATTATCAGGGAATTCTGTACTTCAAGCTTTCTTCAAATATTGGATTTATTAATTAAATTTTTTGATTTTTCAAATCAAACGAGTGTCAATTTGTTCGTGCGAAAATCGGCTAATCTCGTCTAAAATTTTCCCAGTGCTAACTCTCTACTCTCTTTCATCTCTAGAATTAATTCTGAATAATATCCGCAAAAATGGTCCAAGAGGTAAATTCCTAACTTTTCCGAAAATTTGCGTTTTATCTAAAGAACTTGAGCAACGCAAGAAGTCCTATTTCTTTTTTTCTACCTCAGCTAAACTAAACGGAGGCGTGGGTGGATCTCCTCCGAGGCTCATATCCGGTCTTTTCTGGGCCGCGGCTTGCTGGTGCTCGCTCCGAACTCCAAACCAAACATCCACTTCTCGGTATCCCCAACCCTGGCCCTCCCTCCCCCCGTCTCCCCCCGTTCCGCGGCCGATGCGCGGTGGTGGCTGCAGATGAGCCGTGCCGTGGGCCGTGGGTTTCGACTGTTTTGTCCGAAAAATGTTTTCACGGTTTCCGAGGGCCGCGTCTGTTTTCCGTCCTTTCGAGCCTTCTTCTCCGGCAGCCTCAAGGTCGGGTTTCCTTTCTTTGTGTCGAGGACTCGAGGAGGCCTCAGCCTGCCTCAAAGGAGATCGGGGCCTCGATGTCAGATCGAGTGGTTATTTTGGTTTGTTTCTTGGTCGGTTCTCTCGAGAGATTGTACCAAGGCTCCTGTCATCCTGGAAAATCTGGAATTGTCCGGGAAGGAAGAACTTAAAAACCTGGAAAACTTGAAAATTTCCCCTGAATAATGCGTAAGTCTGGGAATTATCTCATTATCCAGTTAGAAAGAACTCACAAATCTGGAAATTCAAGTACTTTCTCTGAAAAATGCGGGAAGTCTGGGAATTCTCTCATCGTCCGGTTAGAAAGAACTCAGAAATCGGGAAAATTCAAATATTTTCCCTGATAAATGCGTAAAGTCTGAGGATTTTTTCATAGATAAAAGTCGGTTAAAAACAAGTTTTCATTACTGGAGCTCGGGTTGCCTACTCGTAAAACTGAAGGTAAACTGACTGTGATGTAATCACCGCTTCGCACATCACGCTTTCCAGCTTTCTATCTCCCATAAGTTTAGTCCTTATAGTTAGTTCATCACTTATCTTCTTCTTTCATTGCATTTGCTTTTTTCCACTAATAGGATTGCTCAGTTTTCTCTATCCATAGTTTTTTCTTTTTATTTTGGTAATCAGCCCCATCAGCTTCTGTCACGCTAACCAAGTTTCACCAAAGAGAATCAAGTCAAGTCGCATCAAGATCGAACCGGGTTTTGAAGTTCTTTCCTGCCATAAGACGAAGTGCCAGAGAAAGATTAACAACCTAATCAGCCAAAGCCTTGAATAAAACAATACTTAATTTTAGGGAAAGCCGGAAAAAACACTCAAGATGGGGAAAAAAGAGGAAACCAGAGAAAGTTCCACATTGGCGGATCCAGGAAGTCGGCAAAAATGTATTCTCGCCATTTCAACCTATGGAATCCATAAATCGATCCTCGGAAGGGCCCATATCCGTGGAAGGATCCGTTCTGGTGCCGTAAGAAGAATCGATTGTTCAACACAGGTTTAGATGGAGAGTAAACAATGCCGTTAACCTGCTGTATCCGCCTCTGGAATTCCACGCTTTTGACCATTTTCAATTTATTTCTTCTCTACTTCCAACTTTTGACGGAAGAAAATGTTCGCCTTATTAAGCTCAGAACTATTCTGATACATGTTTTTCTTTTACACGAAGTGTCTCAGTTTCTTTCTGTTTAATTCATACCACATGTGAATTTCTCGTCTAAACTAAAATTCCGAACTGGAATTGGTCATTGAGAATACTGAATTTCGTCAAGAGCCTCGAATCCCCGACGAGAACTGCCATTGTCTTTTTGTCTGAGATTCGACAACAGCGTATCTCATGCTCAACAGTGCGCATAATCGGAACTAATTTCTGGAGCAGCCTTTGTTGAGTGTTGCTTGAAGAGAATGCTTTTTTCGAGGAGGCCTTTTTTTGCGATCTGCTTCATCCTATCCACTTCCTTCCCTGTGCCTCTCTCCTCACGTGTCCTCCTTCTTACTGGAAAGCTGTCAATGTAACTGTTCTTTTTAGCGTGATCGCTATCTACGATCACTCTGCTCCTTTCGTCCGCCGTCTTTCGCGCAGTGACGATTCTTCTTCCTTCATTTAAACGCTTGTTTTGAAAATCGATTTTTATCTCTAGGAGGAGGCTGAAAAATCGATTTGTATCTATCGAAAGGCGTAGTATCGGATATGCCATTATCCAAGAATCGCCTAGGTTTTCTCGGTATTCTCACTTGAGCTGGCAACATCAATGTGACAAGTTCTGCTCTGCTCTCACTGTCCAAAAGAGATACAGAACATGATGTTAAGGAGGCACAAGTAATTTCTACGAATGTCTCTAAGAATCGGGACGGTACATTGAGTGTTCAGGGTTGTCACAGTCAGGAAATATCGGAAAAACCGGGAAATGTCATAGAATTTTAAAATTTCAGGGAAAACCTGGAAATTTTAAGGGAAAATGACGAAAATTTCAGGGACAAATCGTCAAATGATCTTCATTTGCTCTCTCTAGTGGGTTTGACGTTTGCCTGGAAACTATGTCTAATTATCTCTTTTTAACAATCTGGTATTCGTTCAATTGTCAGGGATTTTAATTTTCCCAATTCTGTGACAACGCAAGTGTTGTAGTTCGATTTTGAATTTAAATGCCAATCTTAAAGCAACAAGTTCGAATCGCCTGTTGGAAGTCATGCGCAAACAGTTTTCTCGTTTTTCAGGTCCAGTTATAGGTCCCATTTTTTACGTACAAAAAATTGAGAGAACTAAAATGGAAATTGGAACTCACTGGTTTCATATGCTCCCTATGAAATTTGTGTTCGCCAGAACTTGAGTTTCGGCAGAGCCAGAAAACCAATCTTTTCCCCCCTAAGAGATTCTAGACCCTCTGGAATTCCTTACAATTTCCCGCTTGATTCTCCCATGCTCAACCCGCGGTAGTGCGGCGATAAATCTCCTTCCGGATACGTTTCCCATCCCGAACTATCCTAAAAAATGTGTAGCACATCTGTTGAGAGAGACAGTGGAGTAACACATTAGAGATGTTTTATTAATCGATTGACTGCTCGAGATTCCCTGGCCCCGGGATAACACATTGCGCTTTTTTATCACCGCCGATCGGACCCGATTGTTGTCGGACACGCACCCCGCTGCTCGGCGCCCGTAGGTGGTCCCATTCTTGAAAATCCCCGATACGCCCGTAGTAACATCCCTCACCCCCATTGATCCCGGCCTTTGTCCCGCAGCCATTTCGCACCCACGTGTGTCCACCCGGGAGTGGAATGCCACGGCAAGTGAAAGTCGCGTCGAATCCTCGAGGCCATGTTTCGACTTGCTCGGGGTGGGAACGACATGTGCGGAACATCTCTCTACTGGGTCAGTTGCGCTAGGCACACACGGAGAAAAAAACTTCGTGCATGGGACCCGAAGTTGAGGTCGTACGGATCTCTGAAGTTTTCGGATCACGCATCCGAAAACTTTAAGGTCCTGCTACCGAAGTTCGGGTCAGACATCTGAAGCATTTCGGTATGTACCGGAGTACTTCAGATGTCTGACCCGAGCTTCGGCAGCTGGACCTAAAGTTTTTAGATACCTAATCCAAAAACTTCAGAGATCCATATGGCCTTAACTTCGGGTCCCACGCACGAAGTTTTTTTTTCCTCCGTGCAGGATCATGTTTTCATGGTTAAAGCTCATCGATCAACAAAGCCCTTCAGGAGTGGAACCCCTGGCCGCTATGCGGCCTAACCTCCAGAGGACGGGGGAAAATGAATCCAAAAGTGAGAAAATGTATCGCCCCATGAAATCTTCGGTCAGCATCAGCATCTTTCAATGAAACAGACGTACTGCAGCAGATTGGGTCATTTGGTCATATCTCCTCCACTAAACAGACGTAGTTTAGCAGATAAGGTCATTTGGCCTCATCTCCTTCAATAATTGTTCAATGTAAGAACCGATGATTTACACGTGATTAGCTTAAGAGCCATCCTTAAAATACATAACGCTCTACGGGGGAAGGGGACCTAGGAGAGCGTTACGCCATTTTGTTTTTACGTGCTTAACAGGATGTCTACAAGTCCGGAATTTCCGGAAATAGTACTGATTTTTTAAGGGCGATACAGAAGTACTGAAATTCCGCAAGAAGGTCCGGAATGTTTTTAATTTTTTGTTATTTTTGTCGCATTTTAAAATTTTTCAAATTTTTCGAATTTCGTCAAATAGAGGTACTGAAAAAGTATTGAATTTTTCTGTTGGAGGAGGTACTGAATTTATTGAGAATGTACTGAAAAAGCACTGTGAAAGTACTTATTTTTGACCACCCTGTTGAGGAGTATGCACCTGAAAGGGATAATGACCTATACGTCAGAAAAGCGTTACAAGGGGGGGGGGGGGTGTTAAAATGTGCGTTAAGTAATTTAAGGACGGCCTCTTGGTCAGTATTTTTCGTTAGAACATGAAATTCATCAAATTTCAAGCACCTGCCAATTCCCAATAACATATTTTCTCAGCATGCAACCGTGGATTGTGAGCTACAGAAATATTGTGAGAGATATTTCACGACTTGTGAGCTACTGGGATGACTCAGGGTCTGATCGAAAAGCAAGTCGGAATCCAGGAGCACATCGGATGCTGTTGTTGGTCGAAGTCGGACCGGCAGACGAGACTGCACGCAAATACAAAATCGCTTACGGCCTCGAGACTGCGTTTTTTTTTGCCTTGGTGTATCGGATTTCGCGGCTCCGAAGCCCCTGCGCTCCTAAGATTTTCCTCGGCCATTGTCGAACGCTGTTTTTTTCCCTCCTCTGTTGCACCGACGTTGCTGACAAACGAATAAGATATCAGTGGCGGCGGCAGGAGCAGGAAACAACTCATTTTTTAACCACGGTGTTTCAAAATTTCTGCTCGCGGAAATTAACTGAAATCATCTCATGGCGCTCGAGAGAATATTTAGTGTTGGGTTACCTGGGACTGAAGAGGGAGTAGGGACCTTATTTAATTTTTTTTCTTTTTTTACTTAAATTTTATTTAGCTCAGCTTGCCTTGAAAAAATCTCGTGCAGACGATTTATACTGCATGCTTGCGAACTGTCGTGCTGGAATTTCAGACAGACACCAGTGAACGTCAGCAGGTTGCAGCCAGCACATTAGTCCTGCAGCCTCCCGGGATACCATCCAACTCAATGACAAGACTCACTCAACACTCAACAGTATCTCAACAGTCAACGGAAACTCAACAGTGGTGATCGGTAGTCTGTGATGGGTGCAAAATCCGTTGTCGTCAGATATTGCACTTGTCCCGGCCTATCGAGCGCCACCAGCCGCCACCGCATCGCCACCGTGACGTCAACGCAGCATCCATCCAGCGGTTCTGACACGACGTCATCTTCAACGTTGCTGTTGCTCAGCGGCACAATCTAGGTCGAGTCTAGGGCAAATTTTGTGCTCTTTCAAATTGCACTAGTCCCGGCCTGCAGTTTGACGCTCTATGCAACCCGCAACGCAGCCCAAGGATCAGTCAGCGATTTTCCTGTGAGATGTTAATGGAACAGGTTAAGGAGCTTTTCTACCGTGCTAAGGAAAAACGCCGTATGAAGATTCGAGAGTTGCCAAATTTCCGTTGATATATCATGCATTTTTGACAACATTCATGAATATTTATCCTCGAAATATTCAGATATTTTAGATTAAATTGCGTATAAAATTGTTTGAAATTTTTGGAAAATTTTATTCGCAATTTTCCCAGTAAATTCGGCTTTTATTGGAGGATACCTGGCAACGTCTAAAGACTCTTACGGCGTTCTTCCTTAGCACGGCAGTATTGGAGAGTTTGGGAGAAGCCATTGAACTCTACGCAACCTTGACAATTTGAAATTTTCAAGTTTACTATTAAAGCTAGAATTTTCTCTATCTGTCAGTACTTTTGAATGAGTCCAATTACTTTAACCGCCTATTAAATCTAAATAGAGCTTTAAATTCTTACGAGACCTTAAAGGAATCTTTATTGCGTTAACGGAAGCATTCTTATGCTTGTCTTTCTTTTTAAGTCTGTGTGAAGAGAAGGCATGAAAGTGTTCGTTCTGAGATTGTGGAAAGTTAGATAATCATTCAAATCTTATACCTTACCAACCCTATTGACCTAGGTTATCAGCCTTTTCAAGTTATTAACATTATTCAAAGAATGAACGCAAAGGATCTCAAATGTTTTGGCCTATGCTAATGTTATGCAGTATATACTAATGTATTCGCTTGCCTTGCGATAAGCAAAGCAGCTGTCCCGTTAATTATTGTCACTATCAATAAGATTTAGTCTTAGATCGTTAGATTTAAATCTATAGCGCGCCCGTTGTTACTGTTGCGGCGATATTTCTCATCTACCACGATTTTAGTTTAGGCAGTTGTTACACTTAAATAGCTATCCTATCTTTTTGTTTCAATCTATTTTGAACTGCACGTATGTCACTCATACTGAAAGTTTGAAATTCACCATCGACCATGCCAACGTCAGAAAAAGTATCCCACTCAATACTCTTTTTCTTCTTTTTACTTTCTTTTTTTTCCCACCGCCATCTTTTTTTTCTCTTACGCCCAATTGTACTTGTTGCCGATCTGCGTAGTTGAACGATTTAACAATTTTTCATTTCTATTTCGTAGTCAATTATAAATAGTGTACATTTTTATCGGACATTGTTTTAATTTAGCATGAACACTCAATAAATTGCGTCTCAAAGTTAGGTAACGAATTCCACACAGTACATGTTAAACGAATTTAACGCAAGTCTCAATGTATATTATGTTAAGCAACGCGTGTAAAGCACGCCACAATGTATATTATGTTCATTAATGCTCGCAATTTATGTTTCGAAGTGTGTCTCTCAGTATGTTATCGTAGAATGCCACTTGATATCGTTTCATATAGCGGTAGAAGCGCTCAAGGCGAAAATTGACATCAGCAGGGATCCAACCGAAACGGAACCGTCCAGTCGACAAATAGCGTAAAAGCGAAATCAAATTTTTGAAAAACATGAAAAAAAACTTACATCTTTGGTTGTTCTATATACTTCTGATCAAAAAAGAAAAAAATGATATCTTCTCTATCGGATTAATATTTTTAATCAGGATTAAAAAATATATTTTTTGCATTTCATCCGTAACTTCGCATGATGTGGGACCCTTTCCAACCGAAGGGTTCAATTTCCCAGGCAAAACATGCAACTGAACTTTATGGAAATGTAACCGTAGTCCGATCGAGGTCCGTTAATTTCGAATAAATCTCGTGTGCGTTGTTACAAATTAACCGTCAACCCCTGTTGACTGCGTAGAGGGGTTTAGCGGGTTGGCCCTCAAACCTACCCCTCCCCCTGTGTTCAAATGAATTTAAATACGAACAACGAGGCATGCTTGTATCTGATTAGGAAGGCGATTATCGTTTATCTCGAGTGTTGAACTTAATTGTGAACTTGAGGGCACTTGACTCCCAACAGATTTTTGCACAGCTGCTCATCGCAATCTTCATAATGCCTTGCGTATCATTGCCGAATGGCATCAGTACTTACTCGAGAACTTAGCTTTAGAGCAAGCCGTACTGTGACTGGCAGATCCCTTGAATGGGCCTGTTGCAAACTTTTGCTAGAGCAAAACTAAGAGTTGTCTCTTATAGATAATGCCTCAAAAATCACGATGAGCGCATCGGCAAACTCTGAAATGCTTTCATAACTTCACAATCCGCGTAAGAAATTTGCGGTTTTTTGAGCTTCCCGCTTCAAAAACGATACTACGGCACAGGTGAACATTTTGTAAGAGGAGTCGTTCCATCGTCGGCAATAATCATCATAGCCGACGCCAATCCGCCAAAACACGTTTGATGGGACGAGATAACACCTGAACTGGATTAGACCAGATAACAATCGGTGTGTTAACGTTCATATTTTCCACGCCCGAATTGATTGACCTTGAACTCTCCTTGAATTACGCGCGGAACTGCGTGCAAGCGTCGGCCATGATGAATATCGCCGACGATGGAGCGACTCCTCTAACAAAATGTTCACCTACGCCGTAGTATCGTTTTTGAAGCGGGAAGCTTCAAAAAACGCAAATTTCTTAGGCAGATTGTGAAGTTATGAGTGCATTTCAGACTTTGCCGATGAGCTCATCGTGATTTTTGAGGCATTATCTACAAGAAACAACTCTTATTTTTGCTCTAGCAAAAGTTTGCAACAGGCCCATTGTAAATCCGTTGCACAACCCCCAAGGTTATCTGTTTTCTCTGGATGTTCGACATCGTCTCGCTCTAGGGGGAAGATCTTCTTTGCATTGTTACGACACCTTATTTTTCCTGGAAATTCGGCATCGTGGATTGCGCTGTTAGTTCGGCTGATTTTGATAAATCCTAACAATTTTCATTCCAAGCCGATTCAACTTGGAGTGTTCGGGTGGAACATGTATTAACTTTAAGTTGTGATGCAACGTACTGTCAAATTTCAGAAGAGCACCCTGGAATTCTCTGTAATACAGCCACCCATAACTGATCGGCTCTAATCTAACTCATTGTCAGCCCGCTTGCATTAAGCGTTGCTTAATCGCCTCTAAATTTTTTTCTTCTTTTTTCTAAGAAGAAAACCCATCAGTATTCGGCTTCAAAATTGTTTGCAGGGTTGACTGTAGGATTTGTTAGTTCGTGTAAAATCTGTGGAGCGGGCCCCCTAAATTGCACTTCTTTGGAGAAGTGTAACGAAGTGGTGAGCTTACTTAAGAGAGCACCTTACCTGGAGGCCTCCCTAGTAAAACTTGGAGATTATAACCTCTCCAAACGCAAATTAAGGTTTTTTTGGCATGAACATTAACATGAGCTATAGTGTCACATGATCAACGAAGGTAGCCATGAAATGGACGAGTTCAGAGTGCGTTACTTTTCCTTCAAATACCAGCGGCCTGCAGATATTCGGTGGGACGTGATCTCGTCCATTTGACGTCTAGATTTGATCGTGTGATACTAGTTATCATGTCTTGAAACTTCCTGTATATTTCCATTGGCTTTTGAGAAATATTCATGCAAAATTTCGAACCAGAAAGATGTTTACTTCTCCCGATGGCAACGCTGTTTTTCCTCCTTTTAAATCCATCAAAAGTATCGATTTCAGGAGGGGCAGTTTGCTTAACCTTGAATCGATTGTTTTACATACATCTAAAGGGAGGGAAACAGTGTTGCCAACTTCTAAAAATCGCCTCTGGGCTGATGCTGATTTCGGTTAAAACCGTCCATTTATGAATTAAATTGGGATACTTTTAACGTGCTTGTCGTTTTCTAAGTAAAATTTTGCTGAGGAAATGGGTTAGTCGTGGTACTTATATTCTTACTCTGGGTACTGGTTCATCGTGAATGATTGTTCAGTTTGAAAACACGCCATTTTATGTTTCTTATGTCCAGCTCACATGCTGGAAATGGAATTCGTGGATGTGTCGTAAAGTGGTTCTCTAAAATTTGTGCGAGTCGCGTAATTTTCAGCAATCAATTAAAGTCTGAAACTCAAAAGTTATCAGTTTTTCAGAATTAGGTCTTGGACTAAAAATTACGACAGTTGCAAAACCATGACTTCAGCAATATTCGGCTTGAAGACTCAATTCTTGACTTTTCTCATGTCGCTTGACCATCCTTATCAATGTTTTTTCCCAGGAAAGTGATTCTGGTTCTTAATTGTCTTTTCTGATGAGAGATACTCAAATGTCAAGAATGATTGGTGTCAATCGGATTATGGCAATAAGCACGCTTATGTAGCAGATCAGGTGACATGTTTTCGCACTGGACAATTATATTACTGTCTCGACTTCGGAAAAAAATTTGCCATAGGTCAGATCCAGTAAGGAAAGTAGGAAAAAATCGAAAATTTCCCTCACAAAATTTTTGCGGCCAAATTGCAAAACCATGCATCGCAGTTTGCGACGTTGCAGACTTCCTGCCATACTTCTTGATCACCTTGAAAAACTAGTCAACGTAATTCATCATGCCACGCATGGTTTTCCACCGCATGAAGCAACTATTTTAACTCCATGGAGAGCATGTTGCATACCCATCGAAATGAAGGAACTTTGGTGCTTCTCGTAGGCCACCACTAGAGGACCTACCTACGGGAGAGTAATGCCATATCTGTGTCGCTCTCTGATTGGTTCATCAGTTTTAGGCTATCATGGAGCTTCAAAGTTGGCCCAGTGTTAACAAACCCGACCCAGAGGAACACGTATTATCGGCTGAGGAATGAATGAAAATCACTCAAAGGTTAATTTTCGGCAAAAATATTAATCCAAGTTCAATCCGAATTCAATCCAGAAGTTGGATGTAAAAAAGTTTTATTACAACCAAAATCACGTCTAGAACTTTGTCGCCATCTTGTTTGTTTACATTTGACCAAACTAGGAGCGGAGCAGCTGGGGTTTGTTTACACTGGGCCGACTTTGGGGCTCCATGATAGCCGACCAATCAGAGAGCGGCACACTTTTTGTGTAGTAAAAGTATTGAGTTAGCAATTCTCTCCCGTATTTAGGTACTTTAGCCACCACCATCCACCAATCCGTAGTTATTATACCGTTTTCCCTTCTTATTGCGATTACTAAAGCATGAAACCACGTACCTTCGTTTACGACGATGCAGACTTCCAGTCTCACTTTATTTTTTCTTTGGAAAACTAGTGAACATAATTTCACGAAAACTAATTTTCATTTTTCTTCTCCATCACCAGAATATTCTGTGAAACCTTCAAGCTATGAAGCTGGCTTGTCTATCCTAGAAAAAATAAAACAGAAGCGAACATTTTGAAACTGCGCTATAGGAATACTGCCGTGCTAAAGAAAAAAGCTGTATGAGCCTTGTCATATCTCCTTCAATAAATAACGAATTTACCGGGAAAATTGTAAACATTTTTCCAAAACAAATTTCGACAGTTTTGCTTGCAATTAAATCTAAAATATCCGATAATTTCAAGGAAAAACATGCATAACTTTCCTCAAAAATTCATGTTTTACCTAGGGAAATTTGGCAACTCACGAGTTTTCATACGACGTTTTTCCGTAGCACGGCAGAATACGTGGTTTCGCTTTTTAGCCACCGGTATTCAGCCCTCGAAGAATCGTTGAAATTTCATGACGGATGGATTTACCCTTTTCAGCAAAACGAAATTTCTTTCGGCATTATCTCGATTTTTCTTACTTCTGCCTGACATTTGACGGTTAACTTTCGCGACAGTTGTTCACTCGAGCTTTTCCAGCCCCCGCTGTCAACCCGTAAACCTATCAACTGGATTACTCATTGAGGCATGGGCATGGGTGGGTGAGCGCCGCCGCAGTATGCAAAAACGACGTCTCTGCTTTGACGTATCAGCAGAGGTAGGCGGTTTTTGCGGGACGGGGAGGAGCGTCGAATGTGGCGCAATAGGAGCAGCAGGGATTCAGGGACTCGATGGCGTGGTTTTCAGGGTCAGCACGCCACGTGACCGACGAGCGGAAGAAGTTGTAGTTGCTCAACCGATGGCCCTTGATCGGGGTGTGCGGGGGTGGTTTCAGCCCTTCAGCCCCTCTAGTCGCTCGGTGAGCAACGCCCCCGGGATAATGAACTGTTATCCCAGTAAAAACGGAAATGTATTACAGTCTTTGAATTATCGCTCACACAGCAGGGTGTGTAGCATCAGGATTTTCCCGATTCTATCAGGATTTGAGGTCAATCAGAATTTAATCCCGATTTCATCAGGGTTTGAGAAAAAATCGGTCGTAAAATCAGGATTTGAGAAAAGTCGGCCGTCCGATCGAATTTTTTTTTGCTTTCGCATACGCTCATGCAGAAATTATAACTGTTCTCCGCAAAAAATCAGGATTTAGCAGTCAAAAATCAGGATTGCAGCAGGATTTCCCAAAATGGAAAAACTAGACACCCTGCACAGGGTTGCCAGGGAACACCGTTAAATCTCAGGCAATTTTAAAAAGTCAGGGAAAACCTCAAAATGTCCGAGAAAATAACGAAAGTGTCAGGGAATAACTGTCAAGTCATCTCTAGTTGCACTGGAGAAAGTCTCCTGGATCCAGAGTCCAGGCTCCTAGAAAATTTGCCCCAAAAAATACTCTTGATTCAATTGGATTTTTGCTGAAATCAAAAGGATTTCCGTTTATGTTAAGCGGCTTGGCTTTCAATTCAAGCAAAAACCCGCTTGGATCGTGCGTTTTTTTTCTTGTCAAATTTTTTGCAAGTCTCCATGCGATTTTTTCCCAGCGTGCTTTCAACTTAAATGTGTTTAACGTTTCGAATCACACATTTCGCCCGCAAACTATTTCAAACTTTGTCTTTTCAACCGTCTGGCATATCTTCATTTGTCAGGGAAATTATTTGTCTAAATTTTGTGGCAACCTCTTTCGAAGTATCCACCAAACGACGAGTGTGCCCTGCTGTGTCCGACCCTTGTTTGCAGGGTGTTCTACAAGCTGCACGATTGGAGGAATGCCCTACAATTTCGCCGTATTTCAATTACAACGATGAAGTTGTGGGATTCGTGCGAAAGCAACCATACATTCCGAATTGCACAATTCATCGCTTGGCTGATAAAAGGACTTAAGGGTTTATACCGCCACCGTTAGTGAAAACCGGAAAATATCAGGATTTAGATTGGAGAAAATCAGGAAAATGCCTGGAAAATCGGTTAGAGCTCAGGAAATTTCAAGTGCGTCAGGACTTTTTCAACTTCCTGCAGTTTTGGCACATGCAGAAGTAAGATATTTCATTCAATAATTCTCAGTATGATGATTTGTAAAATTAAACGAGTGTCAATTTACTCGTGCCACAAATCAGAAAATTTAATTACTACGTCAGGCAAATCAAAAATGAAACTTCAGTATACACCCCGGTGTACAAAATTTTTATGCCTTTAAGAAGAGCGCATAAATATGTCATCATTTTCTAAATATTTTCATGTGAAATGTTCGAGGAAAAAGGGAAGGAATTAAGAGGATTAATTTTATCTTCCCCGTGAGGCTGTAATTATTTGCCCATTTTTTATTTCAGTTTTAGAAACTTCACCCAAAAATTTTATCAAAAATTTGTTTAAACTTCCTCTGATCAATACCTCATGTGAGGTATCGCCAAATGTTGAAAATATGTTCAAAATTTTTTGGTTCGATTGACATGTCAAGGAAAAACGTTCCCGTCCGAATGAAAAAGTGTGATAAAGACGAATGAAATTATCACGACGATTAACTCGTGTATTGGTTGTTCAGGACTTGGCTTACCCAAGAAATCTCAGGATTCATTCCGGATCGAAATAATTCCGTAAAAAGCAGCGTCTTAATCAGAGATTCAGGTTGTTGGGCTCAAAAACCAGGATTTTCTTTTTTCCCCGATATTTCAGTGACTTAGGAGTCTGGTTTGACTCGGCGTTTTTTGAGTTAACCCTAAAGGTAAAAAGCAAGATTGCCACGGTCAGGGTAGGTATATCAGAATTTTAAAAAGTCAGGGAAAATGATGAAAGTGTCAGGGAAAAATTGCTTCGTCGCCTGTAATAGCTTTTTGGAATGAGTTTGGCGTTTCGCACAAAAAATTTTCTTAAAAACTATTTAATATTATGTCTTTAAAGCCATCTGGCATAACTTCAATCAGGGGAATCAGGGAATTGTCTGGACAATTTATTTTCTAAATTCCGTGGCAACCCTGAAATGTATCCAAAACTTGCTCTCATCTCCAAAGAATAAGACAATAAAATAGCATGGACTTAAGACACCCCGTAAGAAGGGAAAAGGTTTGAGAAAGTAAGGAAAAATTATGGCAGTGCCGATGCCCAAAGTAAAGGCTTTAGATGGTGAAGAACCAGTAGACGCTCATTAAGTTTCGAACATCCCAGCCCGAGTCTAGACACGCGAGACTGACCTATTGTCTTTACTTGAATCTAAATCCGTATAAAAATGAGGAAAACATAGAATTTACATGCGCCCCGTTAAAAATAAAATATTCATTCGGACCGAAGCTCCAGATGAAATCATTCGTGCCCCTCCCGAAATAGCATATCAATAACTGTATCGATCGGGACAACCCGGAAATGACGGAGGAAATCTAACGGCTGATTCTAATGACTTAAGTAACTCGAGAATCCCGCAGCACTCACGCGCTTCCTGAAATAAACCGCTCTGTTATCCGGGAGTCATCGGGCACGTGGGCAATACGTCTGTCGGACGGTGATTTGGGACTTTTAAAATTCAAAATAGTCGGTAAAATAACGGGGAATGGTAGTCGCAGGCATTCGTCTTGTTATCGGTGTACTGAGGAAGTAATATATTCTTCCCTTTCTCCGATACCGTTTTCTCGCACTCGGGCGATGGCCTCTTCGGGGCTGAGGTTGTTAAACTTCGTGTCGCTTCTTGTACATTGTCCTTCCTTGTATTTACGGAAATAGTTGCGGACTTACTTAGGGAAACCTGGAAAGTCAGGGGCCGAATTTTGTCGGCTCTTCCACGCGGAGACGCAACATCCATCGATGAGTCCAAACCACACCACCGACCTATCGCCCTGGATAGACGATCAAATTCCGAACCAATTCGGATCAAAGTAGACATGCTGATGACTGGTGGTCACCATCTACCATCAAATTTTGACGGGCCGCACTTTTTTGTTCAAAGTAAGATCAGAACGGAGTGCCACCATTCATTATTTCCTGCCATAGGAAACATTTCTGCCAAGTTTTCATTTTAAAATGAAGCAAATTAATGAGTTAAAGACTGATGACTCCCGACACTTTGATGCTACTTTGATCGGAATTGGTTCGGGAATTTGATCGTCTATCCAGGGCTTAAGTGCAGTCGAGACTCGCCGTAAGTGTATTGAAGTACGGTGGAAGGACCGATAAAATTCGGCCCCAGGGATTCAACGGCGACCTGGAAAAGTCAGGGAATTTCTAAGATGCCTGCATGTCTGAATAACCTGGAAAACAGGCGATTTGTCGTTTCTCGGACGAAAGAACCATTTCAAGGTTGAAAAATGGACGGAAACAATAAATTTTTCACAGGAATAAACCAATGAAATTTTTGTTCAACATTTTTTTATTTTTGCATGACATTAGAAGAAAAATTAGGGAAATTTTCAGTTAGAAATGTCTAAGTCTCCTGGTAAAAATACAAATTATCGAGGGGAAAATTCGATACCATTGAGATCAGTGGCGAGGCGTGAATGATCGATTATTATCGATATTTCCCTATTTTAAGCTATGGTAAAGAATCGATTACAAAGGTGTTCGTTGCGAACACCCTGTTTATCGATCCTTTCCCAAAGGTTTAAATGACAGCTCAATCGATACATCGCAAATTACGCCACGCCACTGATTGAGATGAATGTACATTTCTTCGTGACCGAGGCGATGAATTGTCGGAAAATTTCATCAGGCCAGCGAAATCAGCGAAAAGTCAGGGGCGAAAAGTCATGATCGAGACTGGAAAGTTGAAACATCTCGAAACTGAAAATCTTTAAAAAGCACATCAGCGCTCACTGGAAAAAAAACACATTGGATCTAGAGTCCAGACTCTTGAAAACATTGACAAGAAAAAATACTCTTTATTCAATCAGGAAATGGATTCAAATGGAAATCCGCTCAAATTAAGAGGCTTGATTCTTAATTTAAGCTTAAATCTGATTGAATCAAGAGTATTTTTTCTTGTCGATGTTTTTAAGAGTCTGGACTGTAGATCCAATGTGTTTTTTTTCCAGTGCTGTGCACACAATCGAACTGATTGTGACTCTCATTCTAGTTTGGACTTGAGTGCTGTAAGTTGCACTTCAAAAGTTGTCTCTCCTCCCGCTGAAATAATTTCAGGTTGATTCGTAAAAGCACCTGCCTGCATAGGGAGCCTTATGACACTATTTATGATGTTTTTAAGATAAGCCAAAAACTATAATTCTAATAGCCAAATGCAGCCCAACCTCTTGGACAATGACAAGACGGTTGCAATACTCCAAGCCAACATACTGTAGAACTTGAAAGATCAGGGTGTCTACAAGCCCGAAATTTCCGAAAAGTCTGGAAATAGTACTGATTTTTCCAGGGTGGTCCGGAAGCACTGAAAAAGTGCGGAAATTTTGCAAGAAAGTCCGGAATGTTTTTCATTCTTGTCGCAATTTGAGCGGGAAATTCAAATTTTTGAAAGTTTTCGCATTTCGTCAGTTGAAGGTATTGAAAAAGTACTGAATTTTTCTGTTGAGGAGGTACTGGGTCTCTTGGGAATGTACTGAAAAAGTACTGTAATAGTACTGATTTTTGGCCAGCCTGTTTTAGTAGACACTCTGAAGATTAGCGAGGGCTCGAAAGTTCTCAAAATGGCAGTGACGTTACCACCGAGCGGAGATGTGGGAAGGCAACGGGAAGCCACCGTTACGGGTATCCAAGAACGGAAGGGGTGCGGATTGGAGAGGCAGCACGGTGTTGTCGAAGGGGTTGCTAACTGGAGAACCCCCGTTCCAGGGTGACTCACTCGCCGATTGCAAAATAGCGCGCAATTCGCGCACGGGGGAGCTTCCCGCCCTTGTGACGTCACTTTTCGCGTATCTTGCGTCACTCGTGAGCCGGGTCCGTGCCGCGTGGTCCTCACGCTGCTGGAGGAAGGAAAAAAGCTCGGACGTTGCCAAATTTCTCCGAGTCGAATATCTACTTATAAGGAAAGACAACACTAAAACTGCCGTGCTAAGGAAGAACGCCGTATGAACATTCGAGAGTTGCCAAATTTCCTTCGATAAAATGTTTATTTTTGAGGAAAGTTAATAATTATTTGTCCTCCAAATTTCAGAATCTTTAGGTAAAATTGCGAACAAAATTATTTGAAAAATTAGAAGAAAAATATTCATATGTTTATCAAGAAATTCGTGTTTTTTTTAAAGGATATTTGGCACCGCTTGAAGGTCCATACGGCGTTCTTCCTTAGCATGTCAGAATACTGCCGTGCCCGTGCTAAGGGGAAACGCCGTATGAACATTCGAGAGTTGCCAAATTTCCTTCGGTGAAAAAATGTTCGGTTTTGAGAAGTTTTGTAATTATTTTCTCTTGAGATTTTCGGAGACTTTAGATCTGTTTGGCAATGAAAATCTCTGAAAAATTGGAGGGAAAATCTTCATAAATTTCCGTATAAATTCGTATTTTATCCAAGGAATTTTGGCAACGCCTGAAGGCTCATACGGCATTTTTCCTTGGCACGGCAGAATACACAAAAATATCCTGAATAATTCAACTGAAAAAACACAAGAAAGCTGGTAACCAAGGCTAAAAACAGCAAACTCAGCCTTGGACATTTCTGAGTGGTTCCAACCCCCACCTCGACCAGGAAACAAAAATGTATAAAAAATTTTAAGCATCGCACCCCATTTTTAGATTTTTACAATTCTGTATTTATTGTCCCAGGTTTTGCACCTGTTGTTTTTTGAGGACTTGGATACCCATTTTCCTCTGTTTTTTAGAAAATGTATGATCGTTTCTTATTGAAATTTTCAGAAATGCTGGACTCGATCGGGAGTAAAATTTTCTGAAAAATTCAAGGGAAATAATGATAACATTTTCCGTTTTGAATTTTGTTGAAAGGAAGTTGGTAATGTCGGAAGGATAATAGGTGCGCTTTCCCTCAGTCCGGTAAACAAAGGAACGAATCAATCGGAGAAGTCGGACAAAATTTGGAAACTGTAAAAGCTCGACACTCCATTATCACAAAACTTGGAGGCCTTAAAAGTGGTGTCATTGGTTTTCTCGTAAAGTAAACGATCGAAAACACCCCTCAAACTTTAAAATATCACGAAATAAACTTCTAAATTTGCAGTTTTAGTAAAAAAAACACGTCCGACCTCTCCCAGTGACTCGATCCACTATGCAGCAGCTCACTTACTGTTGGCAAGTTTTATGTTGGCGCAATGCCTGAAGTATTCCGAGAGTCTTGTAGGCGCTATGCGTTTCTCGCTGACCGCACTGTGTTTGGCGCAATGTGTGAAGTATTCATGCATTCTTGTAGGCGCTATCCATTTCACGCTGACCGCAATGACCGCACTATGTTTGATGCAATGCGAGAAGTATTCGTGCAGTCTTGTAGGCGCTAATATGTGTTACATGCCGATCGCCGCGCCGAGGGCTTCTCCTTCTCATCCCAAGTCCTCGTCATCATTGCTCTCTGCACCGCGCCGCTCCAGGCCAAATTGCTGTTTGGTTTCTCTCTCAACTAGACTAATAGACGGCTGTTTCTTGTATCACCGAAAGACGAACAAATTAGAAATTCCATACTTAAACTTTCAGGAAATGAGATATTTCGTCCCCTTTCTCATTTGTAATTTTTTTACTGAATCCGATTGGTTTTTTTATACCTACACTTAAAAAAATTGCAAATTCTTGCCGCCATGGGCCGCGGCCCATGTGGCCACCCCCTTAATCCGGCCCTGCCGAAAACCCCAAGAAAGAAATGAAACCAACCCATCAGAGAGCAGCCCAAGCATGGCATTTCTCTCTTGATGGGTTGTCCTGTCCCCGTGGGGCCTGATATCCACGAGAAACCCGATCCCCTCCGCCGCGCCAGTAGGGTGCAGTGCGCTTTGCGATGAATCGATCGATCGATCATCCAAACCTGTAAAAAAGTATCGATTATCCGGCATACCTCGATAATCGATTCTTTACCATAGCTTCAAATTGGATACCTTCGATAGTCGATGTTTCACGTCTCGCCCCTGCACTGCCGTGCGGAGGAAGAACGCCGTACGAGCCTTCAGACGATGCCAAGTTTCTTTCGATTAAAAACCAAATTTACTGGGCAAATTGTGAAGATTTTTCCCCCAAATTTTCAGACGACTTTGTACGCAATTTAATTTAAAATACCTGAAAATTTCAAAGAAAAATGTGCATGAATGTCGTCAAAAATTGGGGCACCATTTTGATTTTGATTCGCCCAAAATTTTAGCTGTCGAGTCCGGGGACTTTGCCAGAGTTGTGTTGTAGATGATAAACATCGTCAAGAATAGAGGTGAACTATGAAACTTTAGAGCTGGCATGGATGGATTGAGCGCATCCGATCATCAGTTTTTCTGTGGTAGAGAAGAGCCTCTATAAATACTCCTTGGTGGGTGTAGAAGAGGTTGGCCTATTATCAAGGAGGTAATAGTGTCCCTCTGTCCATCTTTGCTCTGTTTTTCAGTTTGCACTGATTCCTACCTCTGTCAGTTGCATGCTCATTTTCTCGTTTTAATTTTTACATTTTTTAGCTTCTGTTCCAGTTGAGAATGGGCTTGTAACATGCAATTGGCCCGAAACGTCCTGGTTGTTTTATGTCTCCCCTGGCCTTGTATACCCATTTGTTTTTTGTATTTTAGTGTGTTTTTATCGTCGTCAAAAATACACGTCTTATTAAGGGAAATTTGGCAACTCTCGAATGCTCATACGGCGTTCTTCCTTAGAACGGCAGTGCACTGCGCAGAGCAATTTGTGGGCGATGACACAGAGCGAGCCGGGCTGGATGTTTTGCTCGGCCCGAGATGGAGATCACATGTCTCCCCGTTTCAAGGAGAACCCGGGGGGTCACCGGTGAGGGGGGGGAGGTTGGTGGGGGCGTGGGGGGCTCTCATTGACCGCGGCTCAATGTCAGATCTGCGCTGACGGAACTGACTAATCATTTCATCTCCAGGAACTCCTGCTCTCGAGTCGAGTTAGCCGCTCCTCCGACGTAAGAGCGTATCTTCAAGTCCACGTGAGCCCTGTTCTCCGTATAACTTCATACCCTCCAGGGCTCATGTGGAGATACAGATAGTCGTAAGTGGAGCGGCGCGTCGAGCCGCTCTACTATACTCTCTCCTGCTCGGCTGCCGGTTTGAGCTAGGTTCGAGCCCCCTGAAAAATTGAATCGATGGTCTAATTGGACGTATTTCTGCCAAAAGGCGAAGTATGTGCATTATGACGTGAGCCCTGTTACGCATACGTTCTTAGGGGTTTCAGGGCTCATGTCTTAATGCTTAGTTTCGTTATATTACGTTGTATTAGTATTGTATTGTATTCCGTTGTATTAGTTCCGTTTGGCAGAAATACGTTCAATTATAGTGATCTACGCTGCCGTGCTGAGGAAAAACGCCGTATGAGCAGATGGTTATTGCCAAATTTCCTCCCGGGAAATATTCATTTTTTGAAGAAAATTGTGAGTAATTTTCCTTGAAATAATGTGACACTTTATATTGAGTTTACGAATGGAATTCTCTGGAAATGAGTAGGAAATAATTTACAAATCCTCCCGAAATGCATAATTTTTCAAAGGAAATTTGACAACGTCTGAAGGCTAATACGGCGTTCTTCCCTGATTCGGCAATTTTTGCGAAAGGAGCTTGTTCTCATGGATTCCTCAAAGGCAATAACAGGGTGACTTGTACCGGAAAAGTCATTGAAAACCCGGGAAAGTCAGGGAAATCTTTCCCTTTCCAACCCTGAAAATTCAAGAAATTTTGCTTCGGAACCTTGAAGTTTTCTCTTCTGGCCGAAATATTGGATTATGTTCCACCGCGTTCACACGCTGTATCGCCAAATATTAAAACCTCTACTTGTAAATTATCGAATTTTGAAATTTTTCAATGAATTTTGTGAGACTTGTACCGCTGAAATTTTTTCGTTAGAAACCAGCTTATGGCTATTTGAACTTTCCAAGTCGGCAACATTGCACACGAGTGCTGTTGACGCATATTGCAATGGAGGAAGGCGAATTCTTGCTCGGATCTCACGCACTGTACTCTGCAGCATTGCAAAATGAGGCCATAGAACTTTCCGCACCAGATTAATTGGGAAAATTAGTAAAACTTTAATGGTATCACCACCTTTGATACCACCATAGGACAGAGTAATGGGCAACACCGTTACTGCCCGTGTGCTTTTCTCTGACTTTCAGTTAATTTTCTTTTCGTTTTATTGATTTTATCATCATTTTGTTGCTCTGATCTTGGAAGTTTAAAAGTTTCAGCGAATTATATTGGTACATTTTTGTGATACTTGCTTCAGAAGTTCCTCTAATAGTCTGCTTAAGGACGTGTTTTCGCGCGCTTTTAATTGCCGGACCAATCATAAAATAGACTATCCATTATCCGGTTCCAATGGTTCGTTATACGGCGAACCCAGAATGCATTTCGTGGATAGTCCATTTTTTTATTGGCCGATCGCCTCTCCGAGAAAGACGGGAATGCGAGTGCTAGCTTTTATGTTAGGTTACTCTAATTATAGACAAGACACAACCCCCCTTCCCGAAACATCATTGGCGGATCCAACAAATTGGCAACATTGTTTTTCTCCATTAAGACCTATGGAAATGTATCGATTCTTGGAGAGGCCAGGTGCTCCGATAAGAATCGATTATTTAGCATAGTTTTAAATGGAGGGAGTCTGGTGTTGCCAAATTGCTGGATCCGCCTCTGAAAAACATACCACCTTTGAGGAACATGAAATGACGTCCGCCCGATGTCTCATGAAAGCTCATATCATCGTCACTTTCGATGATGCGAACTAATGGAAATCGGAAATACAGAACGTTTTAAAACCTTTCGTGAACTTCTCTCAGGCTGTATCAGGGCCGGATTTCGGGGGTGGCCACATAGACCGCGGCCCATGGCGGCAAATTTAGGGGGCGGCAAATTTTGCAATGTTTTTAAATGTAAGTAGGTATAAAAAAATCGGATTTAGAAAAAAAAATTACAAACGAGAAAAGGCGACAAAATCTCTTATTTCCTGAGAGTGTAGTGATTTCTAATTTTGTCGTCTTTCAGCAATACAAGAGACAGCACCTTTAATTAGTCGAGTTAAGAGAGAAACCAAACACGCAATTTGGCTTGGAACGGCGCGGCTCAGAAAGAAATTATGACGAGGACTTGAGATGAAAAGCAGAAGCCCTCGGCGCGGCGGTCGGCATGTAACACATATCGGCGCCTACAAGACTGCATGAATACTTCACGCATTGCATCAAACACAGTGCGGTCACTGCACTGCGGTCAGCGTGAACCACATCTAGCGCCTACAAGAATGCATGAATACTTCACGCATTGCGTCAAACACACTAAGTTCAGCAGCGGTCGGCGTGAAACGCACAGCGCCTACAACACAGTGGGAATACTTCACGCATTGCGCCGAACACAGTGTGGTCTGCGCGGCGCGGTGGTGGAAGTTAAAAGCATTAAACCACATTTATGTTTGTTCTTTCATAATGTTTTCGTTCATTTCTTATGAATGGGAGGCCTTGTCCACACAGAGATAGGTTTACGAAACTTAACTTTCGCGCAAAGTTCCATGAACTTTTGCTAATAGTGTTGACAGGGCTTTCTCAAAAAATGTGTCCAACACGAGTAAACGCGCCTTATGTACCCCTCCCCTTCCGGCACGTTTACTTGATAGTTTTTATTGATGTTTCAAAAATAATGAGAAGGGGGCGGCAAAATACAGGCGGCCCATGAGCGGCAAGTAGGTAAATCCGGCCCTTGGCTGTATAGAATATACTTGCAAAATCTCACGTCAAAATTTTGCTCAGTTTTCTGTTTAAAAAAGTAAAAAGGAGAAGAAATTGGAAAATGTCTCTTTTCAATTTTGGCGAAGAACGGATCCCTTACACGTTCAGAGGCACAGTTCAGCCAAAAACTTTATTTTGTGAAAAAATAAAGCTGAAAGTATGCGCTTACGAAATATTGCGTTTAATGTAACGCATTGGCGTCAATCTTCGCGTTCGAATACTTTCAGTTGTAATCCACGTTTTACAGAAGTCATTTTCGGGGTCCAAGGGCTGAACTATAAGCTCACAGGTGTAACGGATCTGATTCTTGCTAAAATTTTAAAAAGATACCAATGATGGAGCAAAAGTTGCACGAAATCTCGGTATTTATTTACTCCTGCTATCGATTCAACTTCAGACTTAATTTTTGATACCAAATGCACGCCCTCACTTGGAAGTAATGCGAGTCACACTTAAACCTTTTTGAAGTGCAATGATTTCGACATTTTTTAGAACCCTCGATCGATTTTCGCTTTCACATTTCTACTGTTAGAATTGGTACCACTTATACCATCATAATTAGCTTGTCCTTAATGTTAACGTTGACTACAGAAAATATCCACAGTATTTTTACACATCTTATGACTACCAAAGGTTCATGCGGAATCTCCGGTACAAGGGTCAATGATTTTAGCATCAGTCTTTTTGAAATTGGGTTCATGTGGATTAATCCGAACGATAGCACCATCAACTCAGAATTAAACACAAAACTAGAATGAATTATTATATCTTTCAGGGTATGAACAGCATTGAATATAAGAATTACACATCACTTACGTGCCATAAAGGCACATTTTATTGCAAGATTTACTTCGAGTGGGGTGATTTTTTTGCAAAACCCGGCAGCGCTGGAGAGCATGCGTGCGACGAGGGTGCCAACAGAAGCGGAAAAACGGTTGATGGTGCCGAGCGTGAGCCACCGTTGCGCCAGCGACTCGGAAAAACGCCATCCCAAGTTCAACACGGGTCTTGATTGCCATTTCCTGCACAAGCACTCGGATTTTCTAACTTGGGTTAGAAAGTTTCTGTAACGAATCATTTCAATTAGAAAATCGATGACCGAAGTGTGAAACAGCGTATCTCCATTGCGATGTTTTAAAATTTCCGCCCCTATATATACATCATTTTTTCGAAGAGAAACAAGCCAACTTTATACTTTGAAATTTACACTAAGCATTCTGCTGCTCAGGGCCGGATTTACTTACTTGCCGCCCATGTGCCGCCTGTATTTTGCCGCCCCCTTCTCATTCGTTTTGAAACATCAATAAAAACCATCAAGTGAACGTGCCGGAGGGAAAGAGGCGTATAAGACGCGTTTACTCGTGTTGGTCACATTTTTTGCGAAAGCCCTGTCAACACTACTAGCAAAAGTTCACGGAACTTGGCGGAAAGTTAAGTTCCGGAAACCTATCTCTGCATGGACAAGGCCCTCCATTTAATTTATAAGAGATGAACGAAAAAATTATGAAAGAACAAACATAGATGTGGTTTAATAATTTTAACTTCCGCTGCCGCGCCGCGCTGACCGCACTGTGTTTGACGCAATGCGTGAAGTATTCATGCAGTCTTGTAGGCGCTAATATGTGTTACATGCCGACCGCCGCGCCGAGGGTTTCTCCTTTTCATCTCACGTTCTCGTCATCATTGCTCTCTGCGCCGCGCCGCGCCGTTCCAGGCCTAATTCCGTGTTCGGTTTCTCTCTTAGTCTTAACTCGGCTAATTAAAGGTGCTGTCTATTGTATCACAGAAGGACGACAAAATTAGAGATATACTCTCAGATAATGAGAGATTTTGTCACCTTTTCTTGTTCGTAATTTTTTTTTCTGAATCCGATTTTTCTTTATAGCTACATTTAAAAAAATTGCAAAATTTGCCGCCCCCCCTTAATTTGCCGCCATGGGCCGCGGCCCATGTGGCCACCCCCTTGATCCGGACCTGCTGCTGCTAAAGAGGAAGGATCAAAATTGGTTTTCGAGAAAGTATGTTGACTAGTTTTTCAAAGCGAAAAGAGAGTATGACTGGAAGTCTGCGATGTCGCAAACGGAGGTTTACGTGGTTTCGAGCTTTGGTCATCGAAAGAAGAAGGTCAGTAACTTGATTTGTGAAATTTTCTGCAAGACACACTTACGTGCGTTGTCTCGTCTGGAAAACGACACTTTTTATTCCGAGAAAAAAGATTGATAGAATTTACCATTCCGTCACGCTGTATTTCACACAGCGTGATTTCTAAAAGAATCCGCGTGAGGAATGGTTACCTGTACCAGTGTAAAGTAACGTCTACCGTTTTTCTGACAGAATTGTCTTAGAATTCACGCTGTGTAAAATACAGCGTGACGGAATGGTAAATTCTACCAATCTTTTTTCTCGATGTACAGGGAATTTTTAGAGAACTTTTTTAAGAAGGCAAACCAGAATCATGCAAAATTTTGCCCAATAACTACATACATGGTCAGTTATCTTTAAAAAAAAAAAAAAAAATAGGGTTGCCACAGTTAGAGAATACCGGGAAATGTCAGGGAAAACCTGGAAATGTCAGGAAAAATGTCAAGGATACATTGTCAAGTCACCTGCATTTTCTTTCTAGAATGGGTTTGACGTTTCGAGCAACAAATTTTGCCCGAAAATTATTTCAAATCATGCCTTTAAGTAGCTGACATATTCTTAATGGAGATGTTGCATGTGTGAGGAATTTGCAATTTGACTGTTGATTCATATGTATAAGTTCGCGAGAAACACGGTGGTGCTACTGGTTTTTTCTGAAATCAACTCCCAAGCTCAAAAAAAGCTCTCAAGTTGAGGCCAAAATGGAGGAGATATCCCACCCTACCCTGAGAGTCCACCTCTACATCAAAACAAACTCTCCATGCAAAGATAGGGAGCAAATACATTAGCAGGGTTGCCGTGTTTTCAGTTTTGGAGTCCCCAAATAAAGTGGCAGCCCTGTCAATGTATTTGCTCCCTATCTGTGCATGGAGAGTTTGTCTTCATGTAGATGTGGAGTGTGGACTCTCAGGGTAGCGTGGGATATCCCCTCCATTTTGGCCTCAACTTGAGAGCTTTTTTTGAGCTTGGGAGTTGATTTCAGAGAAAACCAGTGGCACCATCTTCTTTCTCACGAACTTTTACATTATAATCAATAGTCAAATCGCAAATTCCTCACACATGCAACATCTCCATTGTCAGGGAGTTTCACCAAAATGTGGCCGAGGAATCAAGGAATTTTATTTTCTAAATCCTGTGGCTACCCTGAAAAAAGTAAGTCTGTGTAACACGAAAGCTGGAACGTCGCAAATTTTGATGCGTGGTTTGGTATAGCCTCACCATCGGCATGCGTTTTCTCGATTGATGAAGCTCTGAAGTGCATGGAGAACCTTGGCGAGATGACCGATGCACGTCCGCTTTTCTGAAATGCGGAATCGCACGCTGCACACTGCAATCCGTGCTGATACTAAGTAAATGCCCTGACAGTGACAGTGAGTTATCTCCGCCTCCAGTAGGGAACAGAGAGTCACTCCGCTGCAGGCTGATTATTGAAATCGATAAACAAAGCGATAGACAAAGAAGACATAGAAAGCACGGAGCGATCCTGTTGGTTGAAACGGATCGTTCTCATTGACTCAAGGGGAAATGATGTACCAACTATAGGGCCTCTCGTGGGCCGTTCGTTAGTCTATCTATAGACAGCCTCCTCGGCTTCCCTAATTACGTCCAGGGTTATCATATCATGACTCCCGAAAAAGTGACTAACAACCCCCCCCCCCNCCCCAACCCTCCTCATCAACATACATTTATAGTTACTTTATAGTACAAATTATAGCTTGAGACTTCGGTCCGATGCTCTGGATAATATTAGGAAATGTTTAGCACAGGGCCGGATTTACCTACTTGACGCCTATGGGCCGCCTGTATTTTGCCGCCCCCTTCTCATTCGTTTTGAAATACCAAGAAAAACCATCAATTAATATGCCAGCGGGGGAGCGGTGCATAAGACTCGTTTACTCGTGTTGGACATATTTTTTTGGGAAAACTCTGTTGACACTACTAGCAAAAGTTCACGAAACTTTGGCGAAAGTTAAGTTCCGTAAACCTATCTCTGTGTGGACAAGGCCTTCCATTCATAAGAAATGAACGAACAAATTATGAAAGAACAAACATAAAAGTAGTTTCATGATTTTAACTTCCGCTGTCGCGCCGCACCGCGCAGACTGCACTGTGTTTAGCACAATGCGTGAAGTATTCACGCAGTCTTGTAGGCGCTAAGCGTTTCACGCTGACCGCATACTGTCTTTGGCGCAATGCGTGAAGTATTTATGCATTCTTGTAGGCGCTTTCCGTTTCACGCTGACCGCAGTGACCGCACTGTGTTTGATGCAATGCGTGAGGTATTCGTGCAGTCTTGTAGGCGCTAATATGTGTCACATGCCGATTGCCGCGCCGAGGGCTTCTCCTTTCCATCTCAAGTCCTCGCCATCATTTCTCTCTAAGTCGCACCGTTCCAGGCCAAATTGCGTGTTTGGTTTCTCTTTTAACTCGATTAATGAAAGGGGCTGTCTCTTGTATCACTAAAAGACGACAAAATTAGAAATTACTATACTCTCAGGAAATGAGAGATTTTGTCGCCTTTTCTCGTTTTTAATTTTTTTTTCAAAATTCGATTTTTTAAAAAAATTGCAAGATTTGCCGCCCCCTTGATTTTCCGCCATGGGCCGCGGCCCATGTGGCCAGTGGCCACCCCCTGAATCCAGCCCTGGTTTAGCAGCGAAAACTGGAAATCGGTATTTATCCCCAAAAACCGGTTTTTTCGCTATGCTGAAGAATTTGAGTTCCCATCTTGAGACACATTTTTCCCTATCGGGTAACATTTGGGGGGCTTGGAGGACAAGGCGCATAAGTGCAGTTGTTAAAAAATTAAGCTGTTAATGATTCCAGGTTAAACTAGCCTAAATGCATATTCTAAGGAAAAATTGGCTCGCAAATTCCACTTTTTAAGCATCAAAGTCTCTTTGAACTTCTTTTCTGCCATCAGGATCCATGCAATTTCGAAACTTCCGAGCCCCTCGTTCGTGCTATCAGCTTCTCCATGCAGATAGGTGCTTTTATGGATGAGTCAGAAACTGAACAAAACCCGGTTCAATATTTTCCACAGAAAAAAATATTGCACCTTTTTTGCTGATTTCCACCTCAAAACAGGCAAAACTGTATGAATTCTTTGCATTCTTCAATGCACCCTTACAATACACATGAAAAAAAAAAAAACAAAAACAAAAAAAAAAAAAAACGGATTTACAAACTTTCTTATTGGCTCTAAGATTGCTCCTTTGGATGGATGTGATGCAGAGAGGGGTGGCCTCATCGAGAAGCCTTTCAGCAGAATCCGTGTAGGGTACAGCCGAGAGACTTAAACGCGGGTGTATAAAGATAGAAGGACGAAAGCTATGGCAGCACTCAACCCCACCGCGCGCGCGGTTTGGTTGGATTGGGTGCAGAATTCGTCTTTTCCCGTCCGATCTGAAGGAACGTAAATCCATTGAAAAGTTGCAGAATTCACTCGAGAAATGCAATTTTTTTTACAAGATTGCACCTATGCTAATTTTGTCCAAAAATTTTCTGATTTTTGCATGAGATTAGACGAAAAATCAGTGGAATTTCTACTTATAAGTGTCTAAGATTCTCCGCGTAGAAATGAAAATTTACGAGGGGAAATTTGGCAGCATTGAAATGTAGTTACGTTTTTCCGTTAGGGAAACGACGAATTTTACTGCACTCAGTGTAAACCGCATTAATGCACACTACTGATCCCTCACTATACCGCAAAATGAATTTATAAACATTCTTGGCCATATATTGCTTTGACAGGGTGTCTAGTTTTTTTTTCATTTAGGGAAATCCTGTTTTTTCCTGATTTTGGACTGCTAAATTCTGATTTCATAATTTTTCCAAATCCCGATTTTTCCGGAGGAAACTTAAAATTTCTGCATAAGCGAATGCGAAAGCAGTCCGATCGGACGGCCGATTTTTCACAAATCCGATTTTACGATAGATTTTTCCTCAAATCCTGATAGGATCGGGAAAATCCTGATGCTAGGCACCCTGCACTGGAAAAAAAAACCACATTGGATCTAGAGTCCAGACTCTTAAAAACATCGACAAGAATAAAATACTCTTGATTCAATCGGATTTTTGCTCAAATCAAAAGGAAATCCGCTCAAATTAAGAGGCTTGGTTCTTGATTTGAGCAAAAATCCGATTGAACCAAGAGTACTTTTTCTTGTCGATGTTTTCAAGAGTCTGGACTCTAGATCCAATGTGTTTTTTTTCCAGTGTGTTTGATATTGGAATCTGAAGATTGGCAGTAGCATTATCCTGATGTTTTTTGTGTTAGAAGGATGGCTGTCCTTTTGGGCTTTAAGAGCTCCATATTTCGATACGTCCGTATTCTCCACATCTAGATATATAATCAGGGTCTACAAGTCCGGAATTTCCAGAAAGTTCGGAAATAGTACTGATTTTTTGAGAGCGGTCCGGAAGTACTGAAAAAGTGCGGAAATTCCGCAAGAGGGTCCGGAATTTTTCTAATTTCTTTGTCATTTTTGTCTCAATTCGAGCGAAATTCAAATTTTTGAAATTTGTTTAAATTTCGTCAATAATTGGTGGTACTGAAAAAGTGCTGAATTTTCCTGTTGAGGAGGTACTGAATTTCTTGGGAATGTACACTGGGAAAAAAAAACACATTGGATCTAGAGTCCAGACTCTTGAAAACATTGACAAGAAAAAGGACTCTTGATTCAATCAGATTTAAGCTTAAATCAGAGGGAAATCCGCTCAAATTAAGAGGCTTGGTTTTTTATTTAAGTTTGAATCTGATTGAATCAAGAGTACTTTTTCTTGTCGATGTTTTTAAGAGTCTAGACTCTAGATCCAATGTGTTTTTTTTCCAGTGTACAGAAACGGTACTGTAAAAGTACTGATTTTTGGTCAGCCTGTTTCAGTAGACACCCTGAATATACCTACTCTACAAAAAGCTATGCGCTAAGCTGTTTTATACCTTTTGCCATAATATTTGTATACCCCTTTTCAGGCACTTTCACATTAGCTCCGCAGTCAGTCTGCGAGCACTTTCCGCATCCCTGGGTTTCTGGTTAGAAGTCAACGGATTTTTGCCATCGAGTGCGACAAAAATTCGGCTGTGGATGTGGAAGCACATCGCGGTCCATGTCGTCGCTTCCTCTAACAAAAACGCGTATCTCTATTCCTGCATAAGCCTTGGAACGTATTGAGTTGTAAGAATCACAGGGCTCACGTGAAAACTGAGATACGCCCTTGCGTCCGATGACCGACGATTTTACCGTTATTTTCATAATTTTTTCTCCCTCATGTGTCCCCTGTCGCGGCTGGAGTATGGGGACCCCGGCACACAATGGATCGGGTTAATGTACCACTAGACAAGGTACAAATTCAAGCAATCTGATACATGTTGCTTAACCAGAATTTCACGTAGAACACGATTCGCGCAACGAATATTACTGAAACCAACTTCTAACAAAGATATTAACGTTTTCATTTCAAATTGGTTACGAATTTGAACTGCTCGCTCACAAGAAACTCAAAGCTCTACGTGAATCAAATCACGCACTACAACGGTTTCAGCAAGCTTCTCAATCGAGCAATGTTCATTTCCCACCATGTGTTGTTCAAACAATAAGCTATTTGTAATAGCTGAGCCAAAGCGTCAAGATTAAGGTTGCCAGATTTTTATATCGCAGAGACTGTCATGATAACGTTTAGTGCGCGATGTGAATCATGTAGAGCATTGAGTTTTCATGAGCGGGTAGTTTGAATTCACGCACCAAGAATCATTAAATATCTTCGTAAGGAGTTGATATTGGTAATTTTCGTTGTGCGCATCGTGTTTTACGTGAAATTTTTGTTAAGAAACATGTATCAGAATATTGAAATTCGTACCTTGTCTAGCGGTCCATTAGAGATGTCGGACGTGAAATTATTGACTAAAAGTGCAAATTTTTGTGTTTTTCCGTCACATTTTAGATTTAAAGGGATGCCCAAGGAAGAAAATTTCACGAGAAAACCAATGGGACCGCTTTCAGAACCTCAAACTCTTGTATGAACGGAGTTACAAGCGTTTAAAGTTTCCGAATTTTGTCCTACCTCTCTATTGACTCGATCCACTGTGCGTCGGGGCGTTCACCTTGGGCGGTGGATTTGGGTGAGAGATGCCCCGATCCCGAATCAAATAACAGATCATAGCTCATACGCCAATGAATTAAACATCGAGAACTGGGCCCTGATCCTGAGTTGCAAAATGTCATAAATTCCTTCCAACTTATCGGGATGATCACAACAGACTCCGGCAGATCCCCTGTCGCAGTTCTCAGAGAGTTAATTCCAATTAGCTTGAGCTACAAGTGGTTCTTTCCTGATGTAATGAGCGCCGGTGGCGCGGTGTGCTTTGCGATCCATCGATATTTCCCCATTTGAAGCTTAGGTAAGTAATCTATTATTAAGGTGTTCGCTGCGAACACCAGGGACGGATTCACCTACTTGCAGCCCATGGGCCGCCCCCTTCTCATTCGTTTTGAAACTCGATAAAAACCATCAAATGAACGTGCCAGCGGGGGAGGGGTGCATAAGACGCATTTACTCGTGTTGAACACATTTTTTGGGAAAGCCCTGTCAACACTACTACCAAAAGTTGACGGAACTTTGCGCGAAAGTTAAGTTTCGTAAACCTATCTCTGTGTGGACAAGGCCTTCTCTGTTTGGCCCAAAGCGTGAAGTATTCAGACAGTCTTGTATGCGCTATGCGTTTCACGCCGACCGCTGCTGAACGCACTGTGTTGGACGCAATGCGTGAAGTATTCACGCAGTCTTGTAGGCGCTATGGGTTTCACGCTGACCGCACTGTGTTTGGCGCAATGCGTGAAGTATTCATTCATTCTTGAAGGCGCCATCCGTTTCACGCTGACCGTACTGTGTTAGATGCAATGCGAGAAGTATTCGTGCAGTCTTGTAAGAGCTAATATGTGTTACATGCCTATCGCTGCGCCGAGGGCTTCTCCTTTTCATCTCAAGTCCACTTTATCATTTCTCTCTAAGTCGCGCCGTTCCAGGCCAAATTGCGTGTTTGGTTTCTCTCTTAACTCGACTAATTGAAGGTACTGTCTCTTGTATCACTATAAGAGACGACAAAATTAGAAATTACTTTACTCTCAGTAAATGAGAGATTTTGTCGCCTTTTCTCGTTTGTAATTTTTTTTGTCTAAATCCGATTTTTTTTTATTCCTACACTTAAAAAAATTGCAAATTCTTGCCGCCCCTTAGATTTGCCGCCATGGGCCGCGGCCTATGTGGCCACCCCCTTAATCCGGCCCTAAATCGATAAATAGGGTGTTCGCCGAACACCCTGTTTATCGATACTTTTCTATAGGTTTAAATGGCCGATCAGTCGATATATCGCAAAGCACGCCACGCCACTGGTAATGAGTCCGTTGCGCTGGTTGATCACACATCCGTGTTTTGAAGCCTGAGATAAGCTAAAAATGATAAGATCTGCCGAAACTGCAATTTTATACGTTCAATATTAACCGGGCTATCGCACATCGAAATTTTCGTTTTATGACGCCATCACCGCGGTATAGGGACACCCTTGGTTTCTTCCACCTAGCTTTCATCCAAGTTTCACGTTGAGTACCTAACAAACGGGAATAATAAGTCTCCCTGACAAATGAAAGCAAGGTGGGCGGACGAAACCAAGGGTGTCTTTACCGCGGTGGATGACGTCATCAAACACATTTTTCAGATCGCTATATCTTAGTTAATATTGAACGGAGAAAGTTGTTGTTTGGACCAGGGCCGGATTAAAGGGGTGGCCACATGGCCCGCGGCCCATGACGGCAAATCTAGGGGGTGGCAAATTTTGCAATTTTTTTAAATGTAGGTATAAAAAAATCGGATTTAGAAAAAAAAAATTAAAAACGAGAAAAGGCTACAAAATCTCTCTTTTCCTGAGAGTATATTAATTTCTAATTTTGTCGTCTTACAGTGATAGAAGAGACAGCACCTTTAATTAGTCGAGTTAAGAGAGAAACCAAACACACAATTTGGCCTGGAACGGCACGACTTAGGGAGAAATGATGACGAGGACTTGGGATGAAAAGGAGAAGCCCTCGGCGCGGCAATCGGCATGTAACACATAATAGCGCCTACAAGACTGCACGAATACTTCACGCATTGCATTAAACACAGTGCGGTCATTGCGGACAGTGTGAAACGGATAGCGCCTACAAGAATGCATGAATACCTCACGCATTGCGGCCAACACAGTGTGATCAGCGTGAGACGCATAGCGCCTACAAGGGTGCGTGAATACTTCACGCATTGCGCCAAACTCGGTGCGGTCGGCGCGGCGCGACGGCGGAAGTTAAAATCATGAAACTACTTTTATGTTTGTTCTTTCATAATTTGTTCGCTCATTTCTTATGAATGGAAGGCCATGTCCATTAGAGATAGGTTACCGAAACTTGACTTTCGAGCTAAGTTCCGTGACCATTTGCTAGTAATGTTGACAGGGCTTCCCCAAAAAATGTGTTCAAGACGAGTAAACGCGTCTTATGCACCCCTCCCCCGCTGGCACGTTCACTTCATGGTTTTTAATGATGTTTCAAAACGAATTAGAAGGGGGCGGCAAGTAGGAAAATCCGGCCCTGGTTTGGACAAATCTGATTATTTTCAGCTGTAGTCCACAAGAATCCAACAACGAAACACGATTTGGAAATTTGGCGAAGCAATTTTTCCGAACTAACTAGTTTCACTCTCCGCGAAAATTTAATTCGAGACGGATGTATATCGATGGCTCAGGTGCGACACCACGTATCTCCATTTGATGTTTCAAAATTGCCGATCCTATTTCAATTTTTCGCAGGAGAACAGACATACTTTAAAGCTTGAAATTCATACAGGATATCCTGTTAACAGAGAGGAAAAATTAAGGAATTTTCAAGAAATTGCGTTGACTCGTTTTTCTAGGAAAAAATTAATTATAAAAGGAAGTCTGCAACGTCGCAAATGGAGGTGTGTGGTTTCACACTTTGACCATCGATATGCACGTCCGCAGGGCTGGATTTACTTACTTGCCGCCCATGGGTCGCCTATATTTTGCCGCCCATGGGTCGCCTATATTTTGCCGCCCCCTTCTCATTCGTTTTGAAACTCGATAAAAACCATCAAATGAAAGTGCCATCGGGGGAAGGGTACATAAGACGCATTTACGCAGTCTTGTAGGTGCTATGCGTTTCACGCTGACCGCAGTGTGTTTGGCGCAATGCGTGAAGTATTTATGCAGTCTTGTAGGCGCTATGTGTTTCACGACGCCCGCTGCTGACCGCAGCGACCGCACTGTCTTTGACGCAATGCGTGAAGTATTCATGCAGTCTTGAAGGCGCTAATGTGTTACATGCCGACCGCCGCGCCGTGGGTTTCTCCTTTTCATCTCGTCACCTTCCAGGCAAAGTATCACAAGCGCCATGCGACGTTTAAAAATTTCCGCCACCATTATATTTTTTTACAGAGAAATTGTTCAACGAAGCTGTCCGAAAATTTCACTGAATTTTCTTTGTGCTGCCGATAAAATTTAGTGAAATTTCCAAACAGATTCAACCAACAATTTCTCAGTAAAGAAATAAAATGGCGGCGGAAATTTTTAAACGTCGCATGGCGCTTGTGATACTTTGCCTATAAGGTGACGATCTCAAGTTCTCGTCATCATTGCTCTCTGCGCCGAGCCGTTCCAGGCCAAATTCCGTGTTCGATTTCTCTCTTAGTCTTAACTCAGCTAATTAAAGGTGCTGTCTACTGTATCACAAAAAGACGACAAAATTAGAGACATACTCTCGGAAAATGAGAGATTTTTTTGTCATCTTTTCTCGTTTGTATTTTTTTTTTTTTTTTTTTTTTTTTTTTTTTTTTTTTTTTTTTTTTTTTTTTTTTCCTGAATCCGATTTTTCTTTATAGCTACATTTAAAAACATTGCAAAATTTGCCGCTCCCTAAATTTGCCGCCATGGGCCGCGGCCCATGTGGCCACCCCCTAAATCCGGCCCCTCAAGTCCGTAAAAAAAAAAAATCATAAGCGCAAACATATTTCACGACGGAAAAACACACGAAAGGGGCACAAGCTGAAAAAACGATAACAACGCGGGACGTCTCGGGCTTAGCATGCTCTTTTTCGACCGATGAAAAGAAACATGTAAAATTGAAAAATACAAAAATGAATCACCGTTTAACGGCAAGGTTAGGCTGGTCAATGGTTTCTTTTGACCGATGTTTCTTTCCATCGATTGAAAAATGCATGTTAAGCTCGTCCCGTCAAGTTATAGTTTTCTCAGTCTGTACCCCGTTTTTTAGTTTTTTCGTCGCGTATGTATGTACGCACTGGGGTAATAAACAATACCGCCGAACTGAAAATTTTGGCAGAAATGAGTTAGGCACTCTGCAGTACTTTACAGTATAAACCACGCACGCTGATGCTTACAGTTTTTCTCCAATTTTGTAGGGGAGCGCTTTACTGGCGCTATGAAGTATGAAAAATTGCGAAAACCTTAAAATTACAGAAATGGCGAAGTTTTTTTTCGTCTGGCCAAATCGTCAAGTTAGCAGATTGGCGGTATCGTCCGTCAGCCATCGATATACATTATTATGTATCTTGGATTCTTGGGTCTATGGTTTTTGTTGAACGGCGGTGATACCACTAAACGAGCACGAGTGCTACGGGGCGGTATCACGAAAATTGAAGGCGATTTGAAATACCATAGACCTCGCGTCCGCCGCCAACCTCAAACGAGGACGAGCCTCGCTGCGGCTGCCTTATTAGTGACACGCAACCTTCACGACTCATCCCGGCGGTATACAGAGTGTCCCAGGATTAAGTACGAACATTGAAGGAGTCAATTCTTGGGGTCAAAAAAAGACGTTTCGGAGGTATAACTGTTTTTTCTAAAACGCTTCCCAGGGGGCCACGGCCCCCTAAAACTAGAGAAGAAAAATTGTCTTTCTAACACTGTGACAATGTTTATCAACCAGAATTAATGAAAATGGCTAACTGGGAGTAAATTTTGGCGTTCTTTTCATTTTAAATCTCCAAAACAGGGGAAACTCATTTTGAGGAGGGGGGTTCAGGGGAGTATCGAACCTAAAAAAGACCAAAAATAATGTTTCTAGCGACAAAAATTGATTTATGACGGCACCATTAGATTCAGCGTTGAAAAATATTGGGAAAATGTCTTTCGCGTTTTTTCGCTTTGACTCGTCGTTTTCGAGATAGGTAAGAGCAGGGACTGAGTGGAGCGCGAGTGGGTGCCAGGGGAGTATCGAACCTAAAAAAGACCAAAAATAATGTTTCTAGCGACAAAAATTGATTTATGACGGCACCATTAGATTCAGCGTTGAAAAGTATTGGGAAAATGTCTTTCGCGTTTTTTCGCTTTGACTCGTCGTTTTCGAGATAGGTAAGAGGGACTGAGTGGAGCGCGAGTGGGTGCCAAGGGTGTGGGGGGCTGGTACCCATGGAACGCGTTTTGGAAAAAAATTATACCACAAACCCGTCTTTTTTGACCCAAGGAATCGACTCCTTCAATATACTCGTACTTGATCCTGGGACACCCTGTCGAGTTTCGGACATACTTTTTGTCGACTCGATTTAAGTGTACACGTTTTTCCCTGAGTTAAGATGTGGTGAGTGAAAAATGTAAAACTTTCGACACAAAGCGTGGGGAGCCAAACTGTCAAAATTTTTGGTCACGGTTGGCTTCATCAAGAACCGCAGGGACAATGTAAGGAGGTTTCAAGATTTCTGAACGCCTCAGTTTGACTGTAAAAGATTACAATCGAACCGATTTTTCCTTACATTAGTATCTAGAAAGCCTTCGTCCCGTGCATGGGCGGAAAAAGGGAGAGCCCCCAGATATCTACTTGGCGCCTCCCAAGAAACGTGTGGGGTTTTGCTAAGTGAGCGCACGATGTATTTTTAATCTTGAGAATTGGAATTGGATCAATTTTTCGGTGAGAATAGCTGAAAATTGCTCCAGAGAAGATGCTATTTTCCAAAAATTTTTGGGAGAGGTCCCGGACCATCCTGTAAATATGAGGTGGGTGCGTACTTCCTGCCACTTCCAATGTACTAATTACTGAATAAGCTCATTCAGTACTTAAAGTTGTTGACCTGTACCTCATGGATAGGGATCTAGAAGCAAGGTGGGTACTCGCACAATAGCCGTGAACTAGTCGCGCGTAGCGGGAATTCAAATCGCCACGCATTCTGATGTGGAAATCCCGTTTTTATACGCGCAAGTTCTCTTAATGAGAGTAGAAATGAAAATTTTTACGGATGAAATGTACTAACAGCGTGATGAAGCATATCGACGGTGAAACTACCAAACCACGTATCTCGGTTTGCGACGTCGCAGACTTCCTGTCATACTTTATTTTTTAAATGAAAAACTACTTAACGTCCAGCCTTGAAAATTTCTGTGATTTTTCCTTTTCGTGGGGAGAAAATTCTGTGAAAATTTCAAGGAATGATATTGATTTGGTCTACTTCAAAAAAATAAATTGCGAGCGTAGATTTTTAAACACCGCAAACGAGATACGTGGTTTGGTAGTTTCACCGTCGATATGTGTTCTAAAACTTTCAACTGAAAATGAATTTTTCTCGATGAAATGATCGAGCTTGAAGAGATTGTCTCAAATGGCGGGAAAACTTACTGTTCTTTCGACTGCGCGAGATTCATTCTCTCCCATCATGCTCTGCGCGACAGGACTAGTCCATTTTGCGCCCCTTTGTGACTAGTGCCTCCACAATACTCTCATTGGCTGGCTGAGAGATTCTATTCTTCTCTGCCGTAAGGGGTATGCGAGTACCCACTTTCTTTCTAGATCCCTAAACCCACGGGTATACGAAAAGAAGATCATTGGCTCAAACTGAAAACCTAACTTCTTTTGTTTTCGTTTGTTCTCTCATTAATTTTGGAAAAATAAAATAAAATTGTATACCTAAGAGAATCTTGGAGGGAAGAAAGAATAATTAAATACGGTAAATTTCAGTCAATTTTCTATTTTTAATAAAATTTCAACAAAACATATCTTGGTGAAAATCGAAAATCCTTAAGGTTTGCAACACACTTCAATTGAAATGGCTACCAACTCATTATATTGGTGTTAAAATACATACAGAGGGACACACTAGCAGAAAATCAGAACAGATTCCAGCATCTAGGTAGTGAAAATGAGACAACAAGGATGTCAATGCAGGATTTCTAATTGTTTGCTTCTCTTTCAATTCATCACGAGAAACTGTTGAATTTTTTAATTTTCATGTAAATTATATTAAAAAGATTTATACCTATACATTTTTATTCAATCATCTTTATCAGGAGTGAGAATTACAATGTATGCAACAATCAACAATCATCCGAGGAATGCTGATCCAAACACGCCAAATATGAATTTGTGTTCGTTACTTATACTTATTTTAACATGCCTCTTGAATTTCATGTCTGAGAGATAAACATGTAGACAGACAAATTTATAATTAAACTTAGAGATTATAACTATAACCCACAAAAACACTGGAAAAAAAAACAGTAGGGCATCAGTTCAATTAGTTGAGAAATTTTTAATCTACTAAAAAAGTTGATCTAAAGACAATTTATGACAGATTTAAGGTGATTCCAAGTGACCTAGGGACAGCTCTTCTCCGCCCTTATCAAGCCCCTGAGGAAGTTCAATCAGTTATGGAGAAGGTTGCCAGTTATTATGGTCTTAATTGTGATAACGCGGCCAGTGGATTTCCTACTTCTCAGGATATATACCCAACAGCACATCACGACATCGACGTATCTGATTCAATTCCTCCTGACTACAAATCTTCGATTGAGACCTCTGAATGTGATGATGAGACAGAGACAGAGAATGAGGTAGAGCTAGAGAGGCCTCAGGAAGAGGAATCTGTTCACTACGGTGGAAGTGACGAGAGTGACAGCGATGTCGAAAAGGATCCGCAGTCTCACACCTCACCTAAGATTGCACGAGAGAAACGCAAGGAAAAATGAATTCTCAATGGTTTCATCAAACCACTCCGGCTTGTCACTTCACTTTCGTCATTTCCAACGTTAGAAGAGCTGTACAAAATATTAGTAACTGTGCCAGTTACGAGTTGCTCTGCTGAAAGAGCTTGTAGTAAAGTAAAAATAATTAAAAATAAACTCAGATCCACCATGAAAGATCAATGGATGGAAGGAATGATGGTGCTGGCTAGTGAGTCTGACATTCTTGAAAGCATCACAAATGAGCAGATTATAGATACTGTGGCTCAAATTTCTGTGCAGTTGAGAAAGGCACTGACGTTTAAGTAGTAAAATAATTTCTTTGCAAAAATGTAAAATGAACATGTAAAATACAAATGAAAATGTGAAATGAGCATGTAAAATGTAAAATGAAAATGTAAGATGTAAATAAAAATGAGAACTAACATATTCCCTGTGTATTCTGTATATCACATCCTATATAATATATAAGTTTCTCATTTTTGGTTGTGTACTTTAGCCTTGAAAAAAGGTGAAGACATAGTCTCAGAAGAGGATAACAGGCATTGAAAGTGCCTAGAATTGCGTTTTGTAGGTTGTCGGTACTACCTTGAGCCTCGTGGCGTTAAAGATTGTGTCGATTGAAAAGATTGTATTTGAACAATGGCAAAGAATGACACCGAGTATAAGACAACAATCCGCAGTTAACACACAAAAATTACTTTGCGTGGGCTCTGAGAGCAAAAACAGAACTTATACAGGGAAATGTTTGGTGCATTGTTGAGCCAAGCCTTGGTAATGTCGAACTCGCCAATCTAACGACATTACGTCCAACACAATCTTTACGTGCCAACACTAAATACGAGGAGACCATCCTGGCCTACATCGACTACCATGGGACCCAACGCAAAAGGAGGAGTTGCGTTTTGGGCCTTTTCCGGCCCCACCTGGATTTTGCTAAATGTTTCATATTTTCAAAGTACTAGTTTTAGGTAGACTCTGTGCCAAATATTAGACCGAACGGAGCCCATGCAAGGGCGCAGCAGCGCCTCAAACCCAAAATCCTGGAATCGAAAAACAATTATTTTCGTCGACTTTTTCGACTGTTATCACTCTTCCAGTACATGGTTCTTATGTATTTTTTTGCGTACTTTTTGTTTCTGGCCTTTTTAAAGGCCTCCGATAAATTTTAAGGGGCCTTATGGCCCATTGTTGCCATTTTTGGCCCAATTTTAGGGGTTTTTTCCATTTAACACATTCAAAACTCAACTTAATCCAAAAACTGTGTACATTTTTGAAAAGTACGTAAAAAAATGAATAAAAAATGTTCAGTAAAATTTTTTCCTATGTTGCCAAATTTCCGAGAAAATTGGTCCCAAAGTGTCGAAAACGGCAAAAAATCGATAAATCGCCGCGTCTAAGGTTCAAGAAAGTGGAGTACATTTTTCATACTGTACCAGATAACAGCTCTTATCCATCCATACAACATACTAAAATATCATAGTTGTACCTGGATTCCCACGATGTGAAAATTGACCAAGATGTCGATTTTAGCGGCCTTTTTATACTTGAAGGCAGCTCTTTTGAATGTTTTTCGACCTTAGTCACCCTCTATGGGTGTGTACTATATGTATTTTTCTACGTACTTTTCATATCTGGCCATGAAAATGGCTTCCTGTGAGTTTTAAAAGGCCTAACGGTCCATTGTTGCCAAATTTCACCAATTTTTAGGGGTTTTTTCAAGTTTACGTGTGTGAAACTTAATTTAATCTAGAAACCGTGTACAATTTCGGAAAGAACGTAAAAAAATACATAGAAATGTGATTTGTACCTTTTCCCTACGTTGCCAAATTTTCGAGAAAAATCGTCCTGGAGCGTCAAAAATGCCAAAAATTGGATTAATCATCACGTCGGAGGTTCCAGGAAGTGAATTTCAAGTTTTTTTCACTACAAATAACGTATCGAAAATGGAAAATTGCAATGCATCTCAAGGAACATGTAATGGCGCAGATGAACGTGACAAAACGGGCCCTCAAGGTGCTTTTACTTTATCCTTCACTCCAGTTCACCTCTTTATTCCTGTAACCTCGAGATAATCCTTGGTTCTCAAGATGCTTGCTACAGGCCAAATATACCGAAGAACAGAAAATGCGTGGAGAAAGTGTCCCACGATCCACATGAATGTCATAATTCACTTCCTGGAACCTCCGACGTGATGATTAATCCAATTTTTGGCATTTTTGACGCTTCAGGACGATTTTTCTCGAAAATTTGGCAACGTAGGGAAAAGGTACACATCACATTTCTATGTATTTTTTTACGTTCTTTCCGAAATTGTACACGGTTTCTAGATTAAATTAAGTTTCACACACGTAAACTTGAAAAAACCCCTAAAAATTGGTGAAATTTGGCAACAATGGACCGTTAGGCCTTTTAAAACTCACAGGAAGCCATTTTCATGGCCAGATATGAAAAGTACGTAGAAAAATACATATAGTACACACCCATAGAGGGTGACTAAGGTCGAAAAACATTCAAAAGAGCTGCCTTCAAGTATAAAAAGGCCGCTAAAATCGACATCTTGGTCAATTTTCACATCGTGGGAATCCAGGTACAACTATGATATTTTAGTATGTTGTATGGATGGATAAGAGCTGTTATCTGGTACAGTATGAAAAATGTACTCCACTTTCTTGAACCTTAGACGCGGCGATTTATCGATTTTTTGCCGTTTTCGACACTTTGGGACCAATTTTCTCGGAAATTTGGCAACATAGGAAAAAATTTTACTGAACATTTTTTATTCATTTTTTTACGTACTTTTCAAAAATGTACACAGTTTTTGGATTAAGTTGAGTTTTGAATGTGTTAAATGGAAAAAACCCCTAAAATTGGGCCAAAAATGGCAACAATGGGCCATAAGGCCCCTTAAAATTTATCGGAGGCCTTTAAAAAGGCCAGAAACAAAAAGTACGCAAAAAAATACATAAGAACCATGTACTGGAAGAGTGATAACAGTCGAAAAAGTCGACGAAAATAATTGTTTTTCGATTCCAGGATTTTGGGTTTGAGGCGCTGCTGCGCCCTTGCATGGGCTCCGTTCGGTCTAATATTTGGCACAGAGTCTACCTAAAACTAGTACTTTGAAAATATGAAACATTTAGCAAAATCCAGGTGGGGCCGGAAAAGGCCCAAAACGCAACTCCTCCTTTACCTGCGCGAGTCCTATTCAGACGCTGTCATGGATGACGGACTCAAAGAAATCAATCAAAAACAGTTAGATCTTGTATTCATTGGTCCGCATCATAAAACATATCAATATGAAGTTTCAGCGAGAGAATAGCTGCCAGTTTTCAACCCTAGCTCTGTTATTTTTTCTTTTACAGAAGTTTGAATCTTACATTCGATATGACCTGCTTTCTCGACGCTCAAGGATTCCTAATGTCGTGGGGATACGTCATCAAGGAAATTTCCATTTCCAAGGAAAGTCAAGATAGAGAGAGGAAATTCTCTTGTTGAGTCTTAGTTTTATTTTGCAGTTTTTATTTTTCTCTCTTATCTATATTATCTGTATTTTTAAGGCAGATTGCCGAGAATTGCATGACTAAAATGCACATGTAAATTTAAAATACAGGAGAGAGCTAGACAATCGTCTCTAGCTGTGATCATCTTTGTACCTTAGGACTAAGCATATAGTCGTAGGAGGTAGCTCCTGCCCTAAAACTCTCAACAATGCAATTTTCTTTCTTATTAAAATGGATCCAATTTGAGGAATTTCCTGTCATATGGACTTCTACGTCCTACATTGTTGAATGTTTTGAAGAGAGTCAAGATTTTTTTTCCCTTTTTTTTAAACGGAAAATATTTAGGAGAAAGTCCAGGAATTCTAAAACTTGTCACCCTCTTATGATGTAACCACAGATGTAACCTTCAGATGTAACCACTCAATGAAAAATTATTTTATTTTTTTTCAGCATGGTTTGAAAGATCCGGTGACTTCACCATTTCGGAGAAAGAGGCGTACTGCCAGCATCACCGCCTTAGAACAGCCTTCACGACGGCAAAGGTGGCGATGCGCAGTGTGACCTGTTTACAACCACCTTCGAAGAAGACGTGCCTGGGGTGTATAAAACAAAGGAAATTGGTCACGGCACTCTCATGCAATCACTATGTCTTCTGCGAGATCTATTTGAAACAGGCCATTAAGCCTATCCGCCGTACATACTCTACTCAGGAGGGAATCTAAACCCATCGGTATTTGTATGTGCCCATTAAATGTCCCTTGTGTAGGGGCATTATTCAATCATTAGTGTACATGTGTAATTAAAATTCTCAGGATTATTGTTAACAATTGTTTTTTTCAAAGTTTATATTCTATTTTTTGTAAGATTCATTTACAATTGTGTATACTTGTTGTAAAAAGTATTTTGGAGAAGAAGACGTGCCTGGGGTGTCTAAAACCAAGGAAATCGGTCACGGCACTCACATGCAATCACTATGTCTTCTGCGAGATCTATTTGGAACAGGCCATTAAGCCTATCCGCCATACATACTCTACTCAGGAGGGAATCAAACCCATCGGTATTTGTATGTGCCCATTAAATGTCCCTTGTGTAGGGGCATTATTCAATCATTAGTGTACATGTGTAATTAAAATTCTCAGGATTATTGTTAACAATTGTTTTTTTCAAAGTTTATATTCTATTTTTTGTAAGATTCATTTACAATTGTGTATACTTGTTGTAAAAAGTATTTTGGAGAAGAAGACGTGCCTGGGGTGTCTAAAACCAAGGAAATC